>PVKN010016836.1:0-17551 GCA_004027915.1 Capromys pilorides | reverse complement strand
ATTTAAAAAGAATGGGATAAGGAAAACGAAATGAAAGAACAGTCAAGGGAAGTGGGGAAAACAAAAAACAAAGAAAATTAGCACAAGGCTCAGTCCTATCCCAGCCACCTGGCAAGGGGCACAGGGACATGGCAACACTAGATGCTGGTGTCCAGAAGGGCCAGGTGGCCTGGCCCCAGGGCTCAGAGGCCGGAGATGCCAGTGGGTGGGTGCCAGGGGCAGGGGAAAAACGGGGGCGGCTTCCCAGCTTCACCCCCACGGGCAGCGCAGGTGGAAAGGCCTCAGGCCTGCAGGACTACTGCTGATGTCACGATCCTCAGGGAACCAGCAGCTGAGAAGGCCTGGGATGAGGTCCCAGGGCTGCAGCCACCTCAGAGCAGGCAGCCGGCTGGTGGCACGATGCCCACCCAGAAGGTCCCAGGCCTGCATCCTTAGGCTCCATGGATGGTCCAGTACTGCCCACCTGCAGCCTTCACCCACACATGCAGGGCGGCTACCAGGCCCTCTGCCCAGCTGACCCAAGGTACCCTGAGCTACCTTCCTGACTGCTGGAGACACTTCCAGGCTGGTACCTGGACAGTCCAGCTGGGGCGGGCACTGTCTGCACAGCTGGGGTTGTCCCTGTCTCTTCCTGGGGCCTGTGTCACTCTCCTTCCCCCACACCCGGCCTGGCTCTCACTGCAGGCCCAGCTCCCCTCTACCCCTGCAAGCTGGAGTTGGGGCCTGCGAGGGCCTCAGTACCAGGAGTGGCTCCACAGGGCACCCAGGGCAGCGTGAGCCTGTCTGGGCTAGGGGTGGGGGCTGTCTCCACTGTGTCTAGGCACAGTATACCCAGCGAAGGACAGGAAGAAGGGCAGGGCATGGAGGTGCAAAAACAAAAGCCGCGACACTATGACACAAAGAACAAAACTAAAATAAATCACACACAGAATTCTTTTTTGGAAAATAAACTTTAAAGAAAAAGAGACAGAACTCAGGCAACCAAAACAATGAACAACAAAAGTGGGGCTCAAGAACAAACGGAAATCAAAAAATGAAACTGGCATGCCAGGCAGGCGCGCGGCGAGGAGGGTGCACGGCGCTACCTGTACATGGGCACTGTGACCGTGCGCTCGTAGTACTGCCACGTGGAGTGCAGGTCTGTGCGCGACAGGTTGGTGGCGTAGAACCTCCAGGCGGACTGCAGAGGGAGGGGCAGAGGTCAGCGTGTTGGGGGCCCCTTTCTGGGTCCTCACCCCGACGCTCCTTCACAGCAGCAGAACTTTAGCCCCCTGCTGTCCCCACCCCCCAGCCTCAGTCTACCTTCACGGCAGGGACAGGCAGGACCCCAGCCAAAAGCTAGCAGCTGGGGGCCAGAGCTGCTACCTCCCCAATCTAGGAGGTGTGACCTGTGACCAGAGGCAGGCTCTGTCCCTGTGCTCCAGGCCTGGGGGCTGCCAAGGGTCCTCCCCCATCAAGTGGAAGACTCTGCCCAGCAGGGGGTCTGGAGCCTGTCACTCAGACTGAGGCCCAGTGGCTTGGGCTCCTTCCCATTCCCCATGTCTTGTGTGATGAAACATACATAGCACAGCCTTAGCCGCAGCCACCACAGAGGGACGCCTGCTGTGCGTGACCCTCCCCACTGCTTGACTCCACAACATTCACTTTGTCCCTTTGCTTTGTGGTGCTGGGATTTGAACCCAGCACCTACCTACCCCTGAGCTATGCTGTCAGCCCTTTTCTTCTTGCATTACTTCCCGAGGCAGGATCTCGATAAGCTGCCTAGGCTGACCTTGAACTTGCAATCCTTTAGCTTCCCAAGCAGCTGCAGTGAGGGGTGGCCACTGTGCCCAGCTAATTCCACTTTATTTTTTAACCACTAGGGACTGAACCCAGAGCCTTTGCACTGAGCTAAATCCCTGGCCATTTAAAAAACACTTTTGCGACAGGGTCTCGCTAAGTTGCCCAGGCAGGACTCTAGCGTGCTCCTCTGCAAAATCAGCCTCCCACGCAGCTGGGGACGTGGGTGTGCACCACCAGGCCCGGCTGACCGCTGACTCCGCCACTCCCCAGGGAAGCCCGAGCACGTGTCAGGTCAGTGTTCACACTCTCTCCTTGCCCGGACCTGGCAGCCACAGCTTGCACTGGCCTCAGGATGGCCTTCAGATACTTCCTGTCAATGGACTCGCATGCATGGCCAGTCCTGCTGGCTGCTTTCACTGAGCTCACGCAGGCTGGAGCTCACACAGGGCTGTGTCCCGCTCGGATAGAACGATGTTTAGTGGTCTGGATTTCTCATGTTCTGGTGGACGCTGGGTTGTGTCCACCTCTACTGTGGCATCGGTGCCGCTGTGGTCATTCATGTGCCAGCCTTGCGTGGACCCACCTTCCCAGTTGGGGGTCCACACCTTGAAGTGGAATTGCTGGGTAAGATGACAGCTCCAGGTCAGCTCTCTGCCGAGCTTCCAGAGAGGCTGCACGGTTACGCCCGCCAGGAACCTACGGAGGTCTGCTCTGCATTCTCGCCAACACTTATTTTCCATCGCAAAAAAACACAAAGCACCAGAAGAGGTGAAGAGCACCACCTACATTTGGACTGCATTTCCTTACCACCAAGGCGGGCATCCAAGCTCCTTGAGCTGCCCGGCCTCTACCCTCCTGGGACACATCGGTTCCTTTGCCCAGAACCTCTTTGGTATTTGTCTTTTGTTGAATTCTGAGTTATTTTTTGGATCCTAGATAACAAACTCTTACAACATACGGTTTCAATATTTTCCACACTCCACAGGTTGCCTTGCCACTCTTCAGAGCATCTTCTGATACATGAGTTTTAAATCTTGTTGACGTCCAGCTTTTCCTTTGTTGCCGATGTCACAATCATGGAGCTTATTTTTTCTACATCATTTTTGTAGTTTTAACTTTTATCAGGCTCTTTGTGTTTTCAGTTAATTTTTGCGTATTACATGAGGTAAGGGTCATACTTCTCAAGCAGGCACCCAGTTGAAGGTAGTATTTCCCCCACTGCACAACCCATCAATAACTTAATTAACTACAGACACCTGCATTTATTTATGGAGTTTCCATGTCATGGATTTTTCGCCTTATGTAAAAGCCACACTGCTTTGATGAGTGTTGCTTTATAGTAAGTTTGAAATCAGAAAGTATGAGTGTTCCAATTTTGTTCTTCTGTTTCAAGATTGTTCTAGTTATTCAGAGTCCCCTGAAATCTTGTACAAATCCGAAAATCAGCTTTTCCACTTCAGCTTTTTTAAAAAGGCATTGGGTTTAAGACACAGTTTACAATGAAACTGCAGATCAGTCTTTGTTAAGACCATATCAAGAAGATAAAGCCTGCAATACATGATGAGATGCTTTTTTGTTCATTCAGGTCTTCGTTAATTTCTTTCAACCATGTCCCACAATTCCCAGTGCACAAGGGCCAAACGCACAGGCAGTGAGGCGCAGGCTGGCCCAGCACAGTAACTTCTGGAAGGACGCACACAATCCCTCAGATGTTTCGAGGGCACAGGAGGCCTGGTATCCCCTCTGGGGCTTGCGCCTGGGTCTTCTCTCTCTTAGAAGCCAGAACCACTCCAAGTTACAGACCCCTCAGGAAGCAGTGCCAGCCTACAAGACACTGAGGCAGGAGAACGCTGCGAGTTCAAAGCCAGCCTAGGCTACAGAGTAGAGTCCTGTCTCGGAGAGATGGGGGAGGGGAGAGAGGGGGAAAAAGAGAGCGAGGAGGAAGAGGAGGAGGAAAAAGAGGAAGAGGAGGAGGAAGAGGAGGAAGAGGAGGAGGAAAAAGAGGAAGAGGAGGAAGAAGAAGAGGAGGAGGAAAAGAAGAAGAGTATTTAGGGCTGCCAGGACCACTGCTGGCTGACACTTGGGCCCCTATACACCACAGGAGCTCAGCCTCTGAGGAAAGGTCCCTGATCAGCTGTTCGGCTACAGGCCTCATGGCGACTAATCATCAGAATAGGCCAGAACTGTCTCAAAGCCAGGCATGAGATGCTGCATGTGTTTCAGCAAGGTGGGGCTTCTCGGACACTCCCAGGTGGACAGGCAGCGTGGAGCCAGTTCTTGGGACCAGCCCAGTGGCTACTTCTGAGGATGCTCTTGGTGAGGAGAGGCAGGCAGGGCAGAGCAGGGATTTCTGCTCTAAGCCGCTCAGTGTCACCCTTTAAGCCCAATGTCCAAGTGGTCACGTTTGCAGCTACCAATAGTGCAGTTAGGATTGTGGAGCATTTTTATTCTTCTCTGTACTTTTACTATTACAAAAAATAACGGTTTGGAGTTTTAGGTAAAGGTAAGTACATGCATGCACACATACAAACATGCATACATACAGGCAGGCTAGATAGGCCAAAGGCCAAGACCATGAGGGCTACATCTTTAAAAAGACAGAACATCCAGGTGTGGTGGCACAATCTGTAAGCCCAGCACTTGGGGGGCTGAGGCAGGAGGATCTCTGTAAGTTAGAGGCCAGCCTGGGGTACTCAGTAAACCAAAGATCAGTCTGGACTAGACAGCGAGACCCTGCCTCAAATGTGTGTATATATACATATAGTAAACAGACAAGCGAGAGGTAGGGCCAGCCTGGCTGGCAGCCGCCCTGTTCAGCTGCAGGCCCTGGCAAGAACCTGCTTTTCTGCTCACATGTTTGGTGCCCTCAGGTTGCCTGCCTGAGCAGCAGGCCGAGCAGGCTGCCTCAGGCAGGATGTGATGTCCCCAGCTCAGGCATTGCTCACTTCCTCACTGAGGGCCTCTTCAGAGCACCTGCTGGGTGATGGGGACCCGCCAGGAAGAGGCCCACCCAGCTGCTGTGTGGCCTCAGGTGTTGGAACTATGTCCCACTGACTGAGAAGTCATGCTCCCCCAGGGGAGCCCACAGTGGGACAAGAGCTTTGAGCCCATCCAGAGAGATACCAGGCCAGGCCGAGCAGGTGCCACGCCTGGACAGGTGGGACTGGAAGGGGAGGTGGGGGGTGGGGGGGGTCAGGACTGACCTGGATCAGGCCCGCAGCTGGGTTCCGCCTCTTCTCAAAGTGCTTCTGCCGATGCTGCTCTTGGACTTTCAGGGCAAAACCAGACCCCAAAATGCCCTGCAAGTCGCCAAGGTCAGACCACGCAAGAAGGACCCACTGCCCGCATCTCATCAGGGCTGGCCATGCCTAGCACTCACATGCCAGCCCACCCTCCCCTGTACATTCCCACCTCTTCACTCCCTCACCACTCAGAGACCAGGCCAAGGGACAGCAGTGCCCCCACTGAGCCCGAAGGGGAGCCCTTGCTCCTGGTCTGTCCCTGTCATGCCCCACACAGCCACCCTCAGCCTTTGCTGACCGAGAAAGACCAACAGAGCCCTGGAGGAGGCGCTGTGTCTTCCCAGCATTCCTCCTGGTGTGAGGACCTCGCTGCTCAGGACTGGCTGCCCAGAAGAGCCATAGGGACCGAGAGCAGGGAAGAGGGCACAGCCTGAGACCTGACAGGGAGACTGCAGCTCAGCATCACTTTCCAGGCTAAGGGGCCCAGGTCTGGTCCAAGGAAGGAGGCCTTTCCCCAGGCTGGGGATCTGCAGTGACCTGCTCCTTTCTGAGGTTACCTCAAGGGGTAGAGGGTCCCACAGTCAGCTGAGAGACCCCATCCACTCAGGCAGGAAGGGGCCCAGGGCATACCGCAGGAAGAGCAAAGAAAGAGACGCCAATGAGGGTGAATGTTGCTGCCAGGAGCCTCCCGTTCCAGGTCTGGGGGTACTTGTCCCCGTAGCCGATGGTCGTCAGGGTGATCTGTGGGGCAGTGGCTGGCATGGAGGCCCACAGCCATGAGCCAGAGCCTCCTGCCCAGCCCTTGCGGGCTCCTGGAGGGGCTCCTTAACACCCCTGGGGGCAAATGGATGGGTCACAGGGCCTGGACATGCGAGGGTGGGGAATGCTCCCCCAACACGGGCTGAGTCAGCAGCTCTTCAACGCCACAAGCCCTCCAATACCCCACAAATCTCCCTCCACGTGGGGAGGGTCACTGAGGAGGCTCCGATCCTATTACACTCCCCGTAGCATCCCCAGCAGTTACTGCATGCAGAAGCAAAAAGGGAGGTCCCGCCCCCACCCTCCCGTGCCCCCTAGAGGCATCAGGTGTGCTCAGGCCCTGGACTGTGCTTGGAGACTAAAGAAGAGGGTGGGGAACTCCCTGGGGGAGCAAGCCAG
Source organism: Capromys pilorides (assembly GCA_004027915.1). Lineage (NCBI taxonomy): Eukaryota > Metazoa > Chordata > Mammalia > Rodentia > Capromyidae > Capromys > Capromys pilorides. The sequence continues at coordinate 11,369 of PVKN010016836.1, read as the reverse complement.
GGGCCTAGAGAGGAGACCAGAGGAATCCAAAGAGTCAGCAACAGTGGGCAGGCCTCTGGAGGGGCAGGGCCTGGAGGGAGAGACTGGGGAGGGCGCAGGCAGGTGGGAGGACAGCGCCTGTAGGAAGAGGCCTGGAGAGTGAGGCCAGGGAAGGGCAGATAGAGCCAGGACCCAAGGGACCACAGCAGCAACCTGACCAGGCACCGAGGCTCCATGGTAGCTCTGACAGACGTGGTAGTGGGGTAGTGGGGACACTCCACACACCTGGGCTCTGAAACCATTTCTCAGCGGGTATCAGACCTGCTCTCAGGGTGAAGCACCAGAGAGGGGACCCCAGGAGCCAAGCAGACAGGCCATGGAAGGCCCCCAGTAGTGGGGTATGCAGAGCAGAAAAGAAGGCTGGGGTGTGTCTCACTCTGTCCCAGGTGGCGAGGGTGCAGTCAGAGTGGGGCCCAGAAAGCCACGGAGCTGGGATGAGCTGGACTTTAGCAACTGCCATTTTTAAATGCACACAGTATTGCTTTGAAAAAATGCAGGTAAAGACTTTCATTCACTTTAGAAAGATGAGCAAGCTATGGCCTCCTAGGGGAGGACAGGCCACCTCACCAAGGAGCGGCTGCAGGGTCAGCTGGTCACAACTCAGGACCTCAGGGCCAAGCCAGCTCCCAGGTGCCTGTGCATGGTCAGTGGGCTCCAGGTACCTCTGCCCAAGCCTGGGCTCCACACGCACTCGGCACTGCCCACCCCATGCTGCCTCATCCCTGCCCATCCTGCTGGGCACAGAGGACACAGAACTCAGGCCTCACAGCACAGAGGAAGTCATCCTATCTTCATCCCCTGCCCCTCTTCCTGATAACCATGGGCCAAGGCCACACGGCCAGCATGTTCAGGGCCTCCCAAGGGAGCAGACTTCCCTGCACATCCACCTGCTCAGAGCAGCCAGGGAATCAGAGGAGGAGCCAGGGGTGAGCCACCCCAGTCTAACTGGTTGGGCCCAGGGGCCTGGCTCAGTCACATACTGAGCTCTGAACACAGTGGGCCTCAGGGATGTGATCCCCGTCCTCACCCCAGCAGGAGGGAAAACTTCCAGAGATGCCCACCAAGGCCCTTGTCAGAAGAAGCCACAAGGGAGGGACCTTCAAGGAGCCTGGGCAGAGCCAGACACAGGAACTGCAGATGCAAAGGCCAGGGGCAGCTTAGGAGCTGAGCAGCAGCAAAGCCGGGGGCAGCTGGGAGCAGGACTGCCGGTCTGTGCTCCAGGTCTCCAGGGGAGCCAGGGCCAGTGTCCCTTTGTGCTCCCCTGCCCCACCATGGGCCAGGAGCAGGCAGTCCCAGATGGTGGCAGCCTGTTCTGGGGATGGAGGGCCATGTTTCCAACCTGCTCTTCCATACATGCACACCTGCAAAGCCAGAGGGGTCAGACCCCCCAACCTGGGGCCCACAGCAGGTTCCCCCACTGCTCTTGGTGACCTTCCCATACAATCCCAGGTGAACACGACTCAGAGTGAAGGGTGGTCAGTGGCGAGGCAGGAGACCCTCTGTCCCATTGTCACACCCACTAGCACATTCAGGGCCCAGACCAGCCTCAGCAGCCACCTCCAACACACTGTCATCCAGCCAGCTGGGCCAGAGGGGCCCTGGGTCAGCTTGCAGGCCCAGAGGTGCCGGGCACAGGAAGAGGAAACAAAGAGAAAGGCCAGCGTCCTCAGGGAAGTCCCCGTCGCCCCATGGCTAGTACTCACCAGGCCCCACCACAGCGCATCTGCGTAGGTGTCAAAGTGGTCGTTCTCTCCTTTCTCTGCCAAGTACACCAGAAATGAGGCCAGAATGAGGCAGAGGAAGCCGATGTACCAGGCAGTGACCAGCTCCTGCAGAGCAGATGGACCACGTCACCACCCCCTTGGGCCAGCCTGGACAGCGTCCAGACCCAGGGCTCTGCGTCTTGGGGGCCTCGCAGGCTGCACTTTCCCTGAGACCAGCAGAAGCTCAGCCCTGCGTGGGGTCAGTGGGAGGATTCACAGTGACCACAGGACAGAGAGGGGCAGCTGCCAACACCAAGCCTATGGCCTGAGGGAGAGAATTGTTGAGAGCCTCGGGAGACAGCTCCCAAAAGGGATTCAGGCCTCAGCTCGCCAGTGTCTCCAGCACCCAGGAAGTGGTGGGAGCATGCAGCTGGAGGTTCAGTCCCCTTAGGAGGTCCCTCCCTGCCCCATACCTCCTCAGGGTCCCAGCAGGCAGGAAAATAAGGAGCAGGTCATCTGGGCAAATGATCCACTCACACAGGCTGGCTTCACTGCACAGCCTGGTGGGACTGCATCTGGGTACTGGGGCCCAGGACCTCTTGGACACTGAATGTGTGGCCATGGCAACCCCTTGGGTACCCTAGCCAGCAGCTACCACAAGCCACAGCTTAAACAGCCACCCAGGAAGGTGAGTTGGGCGGTATATTGATCCAGGCCTGTGAAACCAAGAAATAAGACACCCAACCACAGAGCAGGCCAGTTCCATGAGGAACACAGGTGACTGGCCCTGCTGAAAAGCTTTCCGGGGACAAATGACCAAGATGGGCCGAGTCACAGAGCAATGCCAAGAAGGAAGGGGAGGGGCTCCTTAGCCTTTGATCCTGCCTGACCAGAACGTGGGATGAGCCCAGGGCGGCAGGGAGCCAGGCAGACAGCAGCGCAGAGGGGGCCGGGACCTCGCCACCAGGGGCTGCTCACCTTGCTGTGGGCGTAGACCACAGAGCCCAGCAGCTTCCAGGTGCCCCCTCTCCGGTCCATGCGGATCATCCGCAGGATCTGCAGGAACCGCAGGCTGCGGAGCGCGGACGTGGCAAAGACGTTGCCCTGGGAGCCGGCAGCCAGCACAGCAATGGAGGCGATGAGCACCATGATGTCTGTAAGAGACCCGGCGTTCAGGCCAGCTCACCTCCCCCCAGGCCGCAGCACAGGGCGCAACCCCTTTCCTCCCACCCCAGAGGGTGGGCAGGCGGACCAGTGCCCAGTAAAGTGCCCAGGACAGATTCTGCCACCCACCCTGCCTGTGCCTCCTCCCTCACTGGGCATCTAGGCCACATTAGCACAGCTCCCACCCAAATCAGAGGAGAAATTTTCATAAGGACCTGGCCTGCATTTGGCTCAGCCTGCTGTGGTCACCACAGAACCGAGCACTAGCTTCTCCAGGCCACCCATCCCTGCGTGCTCCACCGAGAGCCACCAGCCTCACCAATCACACAGAATGGCTTCCGGGCGAACTTCAGCCGCCCTCGCCAGCCACGGTACCGGCAGCAGCAGCCTGCAGCCCAGATTCGGACAAAGTACTCCACGCCAAACACCACAATGGTCACGATTTCCTATAGAGGAGGCCACAGCTGAGGCCACTGTGAGGTGCCACAGATGCCCAAAGCCCCTAGGAGACTGCAAACTTAGCCTGACACCTACATGACCCCCACCTCAATCTAGCGAGCAGCAGAGGTCCAGCTCCTCTGGACACAGGTCTGGACCCTCTGGAGACCCTACAGCCATGAGATGTCTAGGCCTGAGAACCCCAGTGGGGCCATCCTCCCCACCTCCCAGGAAAGTGGGAGTGTGCCCATCCAAACGGGGCCTGAGGGCCCTCATCTGGTCTGCTTATCCGCCCTGACGAGGGTCCCAGGTTCGGTACGGGGGCCCTAGCTGCTACTCAGAATTCAGGCTGACTCAGGGCGGAGGAGCGGGCAGGGAGTGGGTGGGTGCTTTCAGGCCACCCCCATTACCAACAATGCAAAAACGACACTCCTGTTGCCATGGCGCCCACCCTTGCCCCATCTAGGGCTGCTGCGATCATCGGAGCCCCTGAGTGGAACACGCCCACGCCACTCTGCCGGGGGCACCCCACACCTCCGTGGGGGAGGCGCCACCAGGGTCCTCAGGCTCCAGAGAGAATGGGAGGTGCAGGATGAGCGTGTGGTAGATGCTGATGCGCGCCCCAGGGCTGGGGAGGGGCAGGGAGGGTGGGGACCAGAGAATGGGGGAATCCATACGCCAGGCTCACCAGGATGTAGAGAGCACCCTCTGAGCTCTTCTCGTACTCCTTGATGGTGGAAAACACGGACAACACGAGGCAGGAGAAGACCAGGAGGAACCTGCAGGGTAGGGGTAGAGGCGTGGTCAGCAGCCAGGCGCACCGGACGCTGCCCCCACCCCACAGCACCAAGAAGAGGCCCCAGTGGGCAGTGCAGAGGGGTCACGATTGTGCCACTGAGACCCTCAGGGCTCCAGGGCATCACACCATGGCAGGTGGGTCACCACCCATGTGAGCTTGCTTCAGGCATCCCAACCCCACTCTGCCCCCCGCCCCATCTGTCTGGTTTCAGCCTGTGACCTCTTGGCTTGGGAAAGGCCCCCAAACTCTCAGAGCAGAAAGGAATAGTCACATCTGCCCACCAGCAGTGACCAAAATGGAAAGGGGGGCCGGTGCCACAGGGCCTGTCCAGGAGGCAGTGAATGAGTGCTCACCCTTTTTCCCGACGTGCAACCCTCTCCTTCTTAGGCTTTTCAGAGGCAGAAAACTTCCCGCTTAGATCCTGCGCTCCACAAGAACTGCTCAGATCATCTTTCTAACTTTGCCCTGTCTTCCAGGAAGCTCAACGTTGTTCCGTTTCTCCCTGTACGTCCTGGAGCTCGCCCAGCACCCTGGGTTCTCCAGGGTAATTACTACTCTTTACCTTCCTCCTGCTGTTTAGAATCTGACTGCCTGACCCATGAAGGCCTCCCAGGTACTCTGTGGCCCTTCCATGGCCACACAGCCTCCTCTGACCAAAGTGGATGCCTTATAGACAGTTATACGATTAACTCTATTCTTATCGAGACATGAGACAACAGGAATGTGTCTCACGCTTTGGGTCCGAGGCCTACGCCTGCCCGACATGTCACGGGCGTTGAAGCACAGCCTCTCCCAGGAACACAGGCACACTCTGAACACTGCTCAGATGACCACAGCCAACGGCAGCTCATCCTTGCCCCCTCCAGCCCTGCATGGGATCCCCTCTCCTGGCTGCCCAAGGTCACTCCCAGCGCACCTGTCAGAACATTCCCTTCTGCACCTGAGACCTTCAGACACCTGCCATGCATGGGTTCCCCCAGTGGGCTGCAGACAGAGCCCCACCCAGAAGCCCATTCAGGCCCTGGCAAGGCACCCCAAGTGCCAAATAAAGAGGGGCAGCAGGAGTCTGTGCATCCCTCCTGGTCTCCCCCACTATAGCCCCAGGCAGCTCAGTGGCTGCAGGTGCACGAGGGCTGTCAGTAGCCACTGCTTAGGGTACAGCGCCTCTGGGCCCCGCTCCCTTCTAGAAAGCTTCACCTGTAGCAGCAGGTGGTCGGCGTGAGAGCGGCTCTGGTAAGAAGGCACTGAGGGGGCCTCATGTCGCCCTTGGCCCCAGGGCTCTCATTCGTGACTCAGAAGAGCTGTAGGACAGGTACAGAACCCGGAGCACAGTGCCCATGCCTCAACCACACTCCTGGGCTGGCATCGGTCCATGCCACCAAGCTCCTCTGTGCCCAGCCTGGGACTCCTAAGCCCACCTATGAGCCCTGCCGCCGCTGCTGCCCCAAGTGCTGAACTCCCAGCCCACACCCAATGTCAAGCTACCATGCAGGGGGTCAGATGCCAGCACATGGATGCTTCTTCCTGGCCCGCTGAGCCCAGTGCCTATCTCCTGCTCCTCTCCACCCGCAGGACACAGGGACCCCTCCTGGACCCTCCACGTGTAGCCAGGGTTTGGACAAACATTCCAGACCCTGGGGAGCCACCCCAGCCCAGGCACCCTCTTGTCATGGGCGTTGCTGATGCTCACTGGGCGGAGCATGCCACCCACTCCAGCCCCTGTCAAGAACCCACCCAAGCCTCTCCATTGCCTTCTGCAGAAGGGTGGGGAGCAAAGCTGGTGGACCCATGGGAGTAACTGGCAGTCTCAGGGCCTTGCTTTGGGCCACCAGGCAAGGGGGTGAATTCAGACCCCCTCCGAACCTCTTTCCCACCAGATATGGGGGCAGCAGGCACAGGCACAAGGCTTCAGATGAAGTCACAAGGAGGAAGCAGCCGTGGTGCAGAAGAGGTTGAGAGAACTGGACGGCGAAGGCATGGAGCCGGCTACACCTGAGCTGCCAGCTAACAAACCCGTTCCTCAACACTTTGGGTCTGCTTCTTGCCCTTCGCCAATGGAAGAACCCTGACCTCACCAGGCTGTGATGGGCTAAATGATGGGTGGGTCCTGTTCTGAGGGCTCCGACTCACCACCCTGCTGCTGTGCCCACTCCCTCCGCTGGCCCCGGCTCCCCCTGTGGAGACAACCACGCCAAATGTACATACTTGGCTTCGGATCAAAGGGGAAAAGCAGAGAAGAGCCCGCTCACACTGGTGCCTCTGTTGCCCCATGGGAGAGCCTCGGGGCCAGGAGGGCAGCTCAGCGCTGAGGTGCTCGGGTCCTGCAGGGCCTGAGCTCCACCTCCGGCACCACATACGCAGGGCCCAAGCCAGCACCTCACAGGGCACCAGCATCATCACGAGTCAGGAAGACCCCAGCCTCATCCCCAGGCCCTAAGGATGGCAGCTCTGCCCAGGAGGAGGGTCTTGTGAGGCCCTGAGCCCCAGGCCCAGCCTCCGCATCCCCAACCAGGAGGGCAGTACTAGCAATTCAGGCAGGTTGCTGGGGCGGTACCTGGCACAGAGGCAGTATTCAGTGCACGCCCACCTGTGCTGTCACTGCGGCCACCTAAGTCCAGCAGACAGCCCTCAGGACCCACGACCCACTACTTGTTCCTGTCCCCTCACCCATCTGCAGGCCCACACAAGGTGCTGATCCCCTGTCCTGTCTTGAGGTCCCTCCCTCACCCAAGGACTGACAGAACAGAGGGCTGTCTGTTGTAGTCACAGCCACTGACCTAAAGGGTCGCCATGCCTGAAGACACAGGCAGTAGCAACCCAGGTGCTGTACCTATGAGTCCAGCCAGCTGACACAAACCTAACCATCACATGCTGTCAGAGGGCAGGCCTTGGACAGGGCCAGGCTGGCCAGCTGGTTCAGCACTAAGGAGGGAGCATGCCGCACTGCCTGGGCTGGGGGCAGGGAGCAGCCAGGCGTCCAGCCAGGCCTCTGCCTGCCCAGCTCACTGACCACCTGACCAGTGTCTGAGCAGCACAGAGCGGCCCACTGAGGCTGGCTGAGGGTGGAGGCCAGCAAAGACACTGGCCCTGCCTGCCTCAAGTGTCAGGCAAGCATGCTAGTTGGGGCACAGCACCGGGTGTGCGGGCACAGGGGCACAGTCCCAGCAAGCCAGGAAAAGTCCAAGCACAGTGTGTGGAAGGTGCCCAGGGACCTCAAGGGTAGGAGGACAAACCTTGTTCTGGAGGCAGTGCCCCAAACCTCAGCCTACTTGCTTTTCCTTGTGAGGCTCTAGGTACCCTTCCTGGCCACCACCTGCTACCTGGCCATAGCAGCAGCTGGCCTGAGCCCTGTTCAGGGCAGGTCTACCCACCACCACCAAGAACCTGGGCCCAAGTTCCAGGAGGCCAGCGACAGTACACAGCCCCACCTGTGTGGACTGACTCCTGGCCAGATGTGCTACCCAGGAGATACCCACTTCCCATCAGCAGCCTGAGGACAGCTCCAGACAGGGCCCCATGCTTGCCAGCTCCTAGGTGGTGGAACGGGCAGCAGGTAGCAAGGGCTCTACCAGGGCCTGCTGGCAGACAGAATGTGCAAAGATACAGTCGCGTTTCAAAACTGCAATTAATTTCCTTTGCTCATTAGTCAATTTATTTAATTAACTGAGACCTAAAATAAAATGCAGGCATCTTGTGTGCCTTCTATGATTCTGCCCGCCTGGAAGCACCTTCTCCCAAGGAAGCATTGGCCCCCAGACCCCAAGCCAGCCCTAGGGCCTGGGTACCAGAGGAGGCCCAGGCAGGCCACTGAAAGATCCTCCAGCACAGAGGGCATCGGCAGAGCAAAGCTGATCCACTGCGGCCAAGGGGCAAGGCATCCCTGGCAGAGTGGCAGCCGAGGGAAGGTCCATGGGGAGCCAGAGGGCATGGATGGCGTGTCTATCCCAGACTGGAAAACAGGGCAGGTCAGGGATCGTTGTGCAGGTTTGAATACCACGCCCATGGACTACGTCCACAGAGGCTAGCTCCTCACACACTAAGACATCTGAGGGGCCAGAGACCAGGCCCTCTTTGCCTGGCTCCTACAGAGCTCAGTCCAGGCATCCAAAACGTTCCAGAGCCTCTGAAGACAGGTCACACACGATGGGCCATGCAAGTGGCCCTCCCCAGAGCCAGTGACCAAGATGCACAGAGTTCCAACCAGGCCAGGAAGGCAGCAGCGTGGGCCCCTGACCCAGAGGCAAGCTTTTGTTCAGTGTGGAGAGGAGTCACCCGCAGGCTGGAGGCTCCAGAACAGGAGGCAGCACAGACTGCAAATCCAGGCTCCTCCCCTGGACACGGAGATTCCTGAGGAGAGGACTGTGTGGTGACCACTGCCCAAGCCCAGGACACTCACGAAAGTCGCGGCTGCAGTCAGTGCCCAACACCTGCCCAGCCCACAGTGGCATCGCCATCTGCCCCAGACCTGAGCTCATTAGACATGGGGACCCTGAGCCTGGTGCAACTGCTACTTCCTATGCCCCCCCCTTGCCCTGGCCTCTTGGTGCTCAAAACAGAAGCCTTGGTGGTTTGGGATACTTCATAGAATCCAGTTCCAAGCCCCAGAGGGGAGAGGACTACAGGCAAGAAAGCAAGGTGGGGGACAGTCACCCTCAGGCCTCAGCCCCTACAGGGACAAAGCCTCTTAGGCTATGCAGCCGGTGGCCCTCCCAGCTGTCCACCTCATCTTCTGTCCCTGTGGCCGGCGCCCCTCAGCCTGCTGTGCTGAGTCCCAGCTTCTGGCCCGCAGGAGCGGTAGACGATGGAGCACCTTTCCCTGCCCTACGATCTGCCACTGGGTCTGCTCAGCTTCCTGTGTGCTCAGAGGCCCAGGGTCTTCCCCAAGCCTGACCTTGTGACCCCCTTCAGACTGGGTAGCCCACGTTCCACAGGCCCAAACAAGGGTGGATAGCAGAAAGGGAGCCTGAAGCTCCAGGCAATGCGGGCTGGGAACCCATTCTGAGTTGAGCCACAGCTCCCCAACGCCACCCAGGGGCTGAGGCCAGGGAACTCCTGCAGCAGGAGGCCTTTCCCACTTCTCAGTCCAGGAACTGGCCAAGCCTCCCAGGGTCAGACGGAAAAGACCTCCAGGTGGGAGGATGCCAATCTTCCTCAGCCCAGAATTACAGCACTAGGGGTTTTCAACCTAATTATGACTCAGCCACGGGCCACTTCCCTGGCAAGGGTTGCCAAGGAGACTAGTACCACAAGCAGTTAGTCCCCAGCCCCAGATTCCCAGAGGCAGGACAGGGAAAGACAGGGGCCTGACAGTTCAGGCTGCTAGGCCCACGTGTGAGGATCAGGCTGCCTGGCACCACCCCGAGCTCCGACACATGTTCAGGCCCAAATCGCACATGGCCACAGGAGGGGACCGGGTCTCTTTAGGGTTCCAAGCAAAAGAGCCATCGACCACATAGCAGAAAGGACCTCACTGGTGTCAGGGACATCAGGCAGCTGCCTCAGCTCTGGGCAGAGCTGGGACCCCTTTTCAGATGGCCTGAGCACAGAGGAGGAGATGGGCAGGAAGCCAGGCTGGGGTGCAGGTCCTGGACACAGGGCAGAGGACCAGTACCAGCAGGTCCCACAATGAGGGAGGTCACACACGTGTGCGCACCACAGGGAGGGCCCTTCCCCTGCAAGACCACTGTGCTCCCTCCCCCACCTCCCTCCCCAGTCCTCTGGATTGGAGTGAGGGAAGAATACCACAAGGCCATTCCAATGCCTACACACCGGGCCCAGGAAGGCAGCAGCCCCTCCCTGGCCCACCTGCGTGATACAAGTACACTGTCACAGCCTCCCCTCTGCTCTCCAGCCCATGCCCAACTGCCATGTCCACATCACTGGGCCAACAGCAAACCTATAGACAGGAAGGTGCTCAAACACCACTCTACAGACGGGAAAGTGGAGGCCGGAAGCAACTTGGTGTGCTCCGTATAGGATTCAGCTCCTGACACAACCTCTTCCACAGAGGGCTGTGCCTATGGCAGAGTCCATCCTACCAGACCAGTGCCTGTCCCTATAAGGTTGCACCCTCCTGAGGCTGAGGATCAGGAGCTGGGGCCCTGGGGCAGGGAGCGGCCCAAGGGAGGCCGCAGCACACTCCCCACCCAGACACTTGAAGGGCTCCCCAAGGGACGCTGCCCGCTTCGTCCATTAGGCCGCAGCCCGCACTGCGGCCTGGAATCTAATTTCGCCTCTAATGAACTGCCCTGCTGCCAGGACCACTGCCTCTTCCAATCTGTGGAGCCGAGGACAGCAAGAGTGCTGACGGCTGCTCCAGCTACCGCCCAGATGCGAGGTGTGCTCCTCGGTCACTGGGCCCTCCCGCCACACCACCACCCACCACCCCACTAGGAAGCACCCATTGGGGCCACAGCCCTGGGAGGTGGTGCTGTAGTCCCAAGAGTGGACATGCCCCAGCCCCCAGGTACTCGGTCATCATCCCCAGCCCCGACAGGCCACAGCTCAGGAAGCTCCAAGCCCTGAGGAAGCCAGCCGCTGCCTCACATTTAGAGCCTCCAAAATGGCCTAGTTCCCTACCAAGCCCTGTTCACTTAGGGGCTCCCCTCGACGTCTCCCCTGACCCTAGAATGCCAGTACTGACTCGCTCCAGGTGGGCAGGGCTACAGAGTGCTGGAGGGCAAGCCCACCTACCCCAGCAGAAGCCCAAAGGTCACAGGGACCCCCAGCCCCCGAGGGGTACCACCCCTGTGCTGCTTTTGCAACCACGCCCTCAGGAATGGCAGGCCTGGGGCCTGGCGGGAAACTGCAGTTCCAGCATAGGACCTCTGTTCCTTGGAGCAGTCTTGTGACTTGGCCTGTCCTGCCTGAGATCCCTGGAGACCACAGGTCTGCGTAGCTGATTTGTTCCCATTAGTCACCACAGGTGCTGGGCACCGAGCCAGAGGTGCAGGATAGGACTGGGCAGAGTCCCCACCCCCACCGTCTGATGCTACACCCAGGGCCAACCCCATCCCGACCTGGAGCCCTGACCCATGAGCTCATCTCTGTCTTCCCAGGAACATGTCTGTGAGCCTTAAAGGGGACAGGAGCAAAGACAAGAAGGGGCCAGGAGGAGAGACCTGTGAGGGCCTGAGCGTACCCCCTGAGCCTGGCCACACCTGCACCTGGGTGGGCGATGCAGTGAGACAGAAATAAGGCCACACCCCAAGAAGTGACATATGTGA
>PVKN010016835.1:0-17667 GCA_004027915.1 Capromys pilorides | reverse complement strand
ATTTTGTTATTTTACCACACACAATAGCTAATGATTTGTGTATTTTAATTTTGTAACTAGTCAACTTCCTAAATTTCTTAATAACTTCCCTATTACATTTTCATGGTTTTAAGAAACCAACAACTTTTAGAATGAGTAAAATTTAAAATAGTTCAATAAAACCAAAGGAATAATTCTACTTTAAAATTATACATTGAAAGGGTTGGAGAGATAGCTCAAGGGCCTAAGCTCTTGTTTAGGCAAGGGCAGGGACCAGAGTTTGATACCCCAATACCACATGATGTGCCAGCTCTGCCCCCAGGCTCCCTGGGGCTTGCTGAGCTGGCCACAGAGACCAGGTGTGGTGGAACACACCTGTGATCCCAGCACTGGGCATGAAAAACAGGAGGATCAGTATGAGTCCCAGCTGCTTAGTGAGAACCTGTACCAAATACATAAAATAAATACATAAATACATAAAAATAAAATAAAATAAAAATATGCATTGGTTATGAACTAGTCTATATTTTTTTAAAAAATCTGCATTTCAGGATGAACAACCTCAGATATTAAAAGCAGAACAATCATTTTATTGACATGTAATGATAATCATATTCCATTTTATTGTAGCTTCTCCTGTTGTTTCTTATGCTTTATTTTAATGGTTAATATTTGTGATATTGTTCATGATTTTAATGAGAAAGCCTCTAGTGCAGTGGTTTTAATTACCTAATTTTCTTTAGTGTGGGGAAGGTCACAGGCCTTTGGAGAATCTGATGAAAGATGTGCATTCTCTTCTCCAGATAAAGGCGAATCAATGTGCACCCACTCCCAGATTCTCAGTGCCTGAGCTTTCAAAAATTTCCCAACCTAAATGTGAAATACACAATAACTAGCAAAAAAGTCATTAACAAGAAACAAAGAAATGTATATAAAGTTCTAGCCATACAGGAAATATAAAAATAGCTTCAATATAATAAAATAATTTCAAATTGCATCAAGTAGTGTATTAGCTTTCAATATTAAAAACACCAACTATTGTCACTTATTTAGAAGCTTTGATCATTATAAAACCAGATAGTCTCTTGAAATCATGAGTCCTTCCGTGAACTATAACGTCCTATAAAAGCAGGTTTGAAGTTTCTTCTCTGGGTCTTCACCTTTTGAATGAATTTTGAATGTTAACTTAAGGCAGATAATCTGTTTGATTGGGACATACCTTTTATTTCTGCTTTCTTCTGCCTAAAAATATTAGAGTTGAATTACATTAAATGCCCCTTGACTATTGTGGCAAACTGTATTAATCTTTTTATTTCTTCAGCCTTTCCTGTATTCACATGCTTTATCAGGAGACCTTGCAATTTCCCCCCTTGAGAAGGACATTTCTCTGCCCTATTGTTATGACTTCTATGGATTTCTAGTTGCCATTGTCATGTGATTTCTCCTGGTCAATTTGATGTTGGCAGGGTGAACATGAGCAGAAATGAGGGACCTACTTCTGTGGTTAGGCTGTCCACATCACCATGCTATCTTTTTCTTTATACCAGGCCGAGAGTGGCCCTTGGCCACAAAGGCAGGAGAAACAAGTGGGTAGAATGGCTCAACATGCAGGCTGGGGCCACACTGAGGTGCACCCTGCTTAACTTAGTTCAATTCACCAGCTCCAGCTGCCCCACAAACATAAGAAATAAGGTACTTTGTTGTTTAGGGCCGCTAAATTAAGATTCACCAAAGAAACAGAGCCAATGGGATACACAAATACATAGGTGGATGAATGTATAGATAGGTGATACATAGATGATAGAGATAGATAGATAGATTATAAATAGATAGATAATAGATAGAGATAGATAATAGATAGAGATAGATAGATAATAGAGTAGATAGGTATAAAGAATGATGATGATGAAGATAGATAAATAGGGAGATACATAGAAAGATAGTTGATAGATAAGTAAACAGATAGATACATAGATAGATGTTAGATAGATAAGTAGTTAGATAGATAGATAAATAGATGATAGATAAGAAGGTAGGCAGATGATAGAACAATAGAGATATAGTGAAACCATGAATGAGTTCATCTTCTCAATTAAAGACAATAATCTTTATCTTTGCTCAAGAGTCCTAGCTGTATTCTAAGACAGATGTTTAAAAACTGATGAGAAAAGCCTGAAGTTATGAAGATGGCAAAGGAAAGCCATTTTCCGCATTCTTTATTCAGTCCACTGATTCAAATGCCAATCTCTTCTGAAAATATTCTCACAGATATACCTAGAAATAATGTTTTATGAGCCACTGGGTATCTATTATTATACTCAAGGCTGACACCTAAAATTAACATCACCATCACTGGTTCTAGAAACTTGTTTGTGACACAGCATGTGGTAAGTGACCAATGAAGGGAGGCACTATTTATGTAATCATTGTGCTGGGCCACATTTCATTCACTCACGTGTGCCCTCATGTGAATGAACTATTAGGGTCACAGTACATGTCCCATAGTCATGTGTTGCTCTTGGTGCTGTGGTGGTAAAGAGAACTGGCTCATTTCCTCAGGGGCAGGTGGCTTGTTGTTCAATAGAGAAAGCACACAGGTCACTGGGTAATGATATTGCACTTCAGTGTACGCTAAAGAGTCTGTGAAGATTTCCTTTCAATTTAGTTAGAGGAACCTGAGCTCTGCCAGCGCTGGGGGAGGAGATGATGAGAGGAAGGAGGTCCAGGGATAAGATGCATCAGGGCTATGAGATGCCAGGAAAGAGAGCAAGCACAGGGATGAGAGGGAAGACAGGCCAGGCACAGGAAGAAGAGGTCTGAATGCCCACGCCCAAGGCTCAGGCTGTGGGGCATAATGTACGCAGAGGCTTCCAGATCTACTGTCGGTATGACATAGGGAGCTGCAGGAGGACCAGAATAATGCCTCCATTTCTGAACAAGGGGAACCATGGCAGTTTTCAGCAGGAGAGCTGACTGATGCAACTTGCATTTCAAGGAGACCAGAGTGCATTATATGGAGATGAATGGTTGTACACATGACAGTTAGCATGGACCCCCCAGGTGAGCAATGCTTGCAAAAGCAACAAGGGCTCAAAATAAAGAGCAGTGGTGAAAGAAGAGAGAAGCGTTGAGCAGATATTAAGAAGGTGCATGAAGCCAGACATGGTGGGAGATAACTGTTATCCTAGCACTCTGAAAGGTGAAAGTAGGAGGACACAAGGTTAGGGCCTGCCTTGGCAACTTAGCAAATCCATTTCAAAATAAAAATTTTCTTCAAAAGCAAGGGTTTGGAGAGGTAGCCTAGTGTGAAAATCTTGAGTTCAATGTCCAGTACCGAGTGGAAAAGGACTAAAAAATAATAGATGGGAAAATGAGCAACATTTGATAAATGATCTGATTAAGAAAGAGAGGGAAAGGGCTGCATCTGCCCAAGACTGCATTCTGATTGAAGAGTGGGAGGTGGATAGTTCTAGCTACACCATGAGGGAAAGAAGGAGCAATGTGGGTAGAGGGGTTCATAATGTCTGCCCTTTGGGGTGGGTTGATGGGAATTGCAGATGCATATATCCAAAATTTGAACTGAAAGAAGAGCTGGACTTCAAGTTGCCAGACCCTAGACAATGGCGTCTGAAGCAGACCCTGTCATTGTCCCATCAGCCTTCTCCACCTCACCCTGATATCTGAAACCACATACAGACCTATAGCTTTCTGTATTTCTCTGCCTGAGCTATTCTATGGTCTTGGGTGCTGCCTGGAATCTAAGCAAAAGCCCTAGCACTTCCAGGAAGTGGCCCCTCCATTGTGGAGGGAGGGAAACTACTGGATGCTCAGTTCCTAGCCCTTTGAGGATCCCATCTTTGTGCATCCCATGCTATTGCTTCTTCGTTTTCATACCAACCTCTTCCTCTGGGGAAATTATCAAAACTCAGATTCCTGGGCCCCCTGCAGAGAGTGATTTAGTAGATTTGGTGGAAGGAGGGGAGATCGATTTGTATTTCTAACAAGCTCTGTGGTGCAGTGTCTCTCCGAGGGTACCCATGTGATCATTCCCAGTTGCAGAGGGTAGCCTGTCATGAATACTCGCTTCATCAATTTCCTCATGTGTCTCAGGCTGTTCCTCATCCAACTTGCTGGGATTGAACTCCATATAACTAGATATCAGGTGTGCTTTGAGCAAACCCTAATTGTGAGAGCTACTAAGGCCCCTGTCTTACCTGTACTAAGGAGATACCAAGAATCTATCTGGGAATTGTCATCAGACATAGGGCAAGGGATTGGTAAGAGACCTTCAGGTTAAAAGGCCAGGTGAGGGTATTGTGCCTGATTCCCCTCCTTCTCTTTGAAGTATTTCTGAAAATATTCACAGATCAAGGAGAAAAATTTTGACAGGAAATAGGAACTTTGGCTTCGTCATCCACAATAAGAAGAATGCTGAATATTGTCACCAGCCATATGGAGAAAGGAAATGCTTGGGCAAGAAGTCACCAAAACCGGTCTCCCTCCATTCCCTGTATATTTTCACCTCAGTTAGAACAAGGTATTTATCATTATTGTTGTGTTGTCTTTCAGAAATCAGTAGAGTTTAGTTACTATTGTCTTTTGTGGTGCTGTTATTATTGTTACAGGTCAGACACCCCTGTTCCAACATGATCGCGATTGGACATGGTTCAGATTTCAGGTGTTTTTCTTTCAGGTTTTGGAATATTAGCATACACATTAATGAGCTATCTTGGGGATGTGACTCGAGTTTACACACACAATTCATTTATGTTTCATATATACCTCCTCTGCATATCCTGAAGGTAATTTTATACCATCTGTTTAATAATTTTGCACTTGGGACAGAGTTCCTATGGGAAGTTTTCTACTTGGGATACCACGCTGGCATCTCAAGTTTTGGTACAACTTGTACTGTGGAATAGGGGTGCTCATTCTGTACTATTAATGCACTACTTTTGAGGAGCTGGCGTTATTATTATCACTTTTGGTGTCATTATTACTATTGGGACCTTGAGGAGTCAACAGATCCTATAAGTCTGATATGAGATCTTGAAACATTTTCTGAAGACAGGGTCCTCAGCTTTATCAGATTTATCAAGGCATCTCCAAATTCCAAGGGCCACCAACCTTTGTTTTGGAGGATCATTTAAGTATATCAGTCCATGCAAGATGAAAAAGAGGAAGTGAGCTCTACGTGTGCACATAGCCAAGCAAACCAGGAAATGTTCACATTCCACGGCAAGAAGAGGAGCTCCACTGCAGACAGCAGGGATAGAACAGCGTCATACAAGGAGGAAAGAGTGGGAGGTGTTTGTGTCAGTCAATGTTCCCTATGACAAAATGCCTAAGAAAATCAGCCGGAAGAGGACTGATTTATTTTGGCCCATAGTTTCAGAGTGTTCAGTCTATGCCCAGGTAGCTCCATTGCTGGTAGATCTTCAGCAAGGGAGAAGCATGGTGGCCAAAGAGCACGGGGAAAGGAAGCCACTTAGCTCTTGGCAACCAGGAGACAGGGAGTGGGAGGAAGGGGCCAGGACCAGGGATCCCCTTCCAGGGAACGCCCACCCTCAGGACTTCTTCCTTCATCTAGCCCCTGCCTTCTGAAGTGTCTACCACTTGCCAGTAGTGCCATCAGAGTATGAGTTCATCAGTGACAGATCCACCGATGAGGATAAAGCCCTTACACAGTCACCTGCTCAAAGTCCTCAGCTCTGAACACTGCCACAAGTCCTTAATGCATGAGCCTCCCAGAGACACTCCAGATCTGCACTTAGTAGCATCATTGGACCTTGCAGACAGTCAAGTGGAGTGAGAGGGTGTCATATGCTAGAAGAAGCATCTCAGGGAGGAAGAGGCATAGGAGGTATCAGATAGCTCAGCCACTGTAGACAGGGCCCTGAAGGGGAGTGGGGAACCACAGGGTGCTCCAGTTCTCTCAAGAAGCACACAACAAGAGGCCTGGGGAGAGATGACATGGTGCAGCTACAGGGTGGGAGAGTGAAGAAGGAAAGCAATCTTTAAATGTTGATGAAAAAATGGTGAATAAGAAATGTTTAGAAAAATCTAAGATTATTCCATCTCTGTTTTAAATAAGAAAACTGAGGCTCAAAAAAGTTAAAAAAAAAATCCAACCAGTTTCACTTAGCAAGTTAACCACAGGACTGGAAATTGACCTCTGTTTGTCTGCTTTTTGAGTAAGCTTTCCACTGCATAATATTTCTTAGAATTGTTGACAAGGCTTTTGTAGACACAAATGACCACCTTTCTGGCACTGCAATACTGGATAAAAATTTTCAATGAGATTCTTTCTTGGGATCACTTTGCAGGATGCAAAGACCCTGGGAAGGGCCATGCCATCATAGTGAGTGAATGAGTCGGGTACCAGGAATCTTGTCTTGAGTATTGCGCATATACAGGACTTTGGATAAAGAAGAGCGATCTAGAAAGTGGACGAGACAGACAGCCACCCAAGACACTGTGCCCATTGGAGTTTTGCCTAGACATGGCTTGTAGTGATGACACCATGTCTTGATTTCTTCTTCTGTCCTTTGATTCTGTGTTGGTGCAAGTCTGACAGCCGCTTTCTCTGGAGGGCAGAGAACCTGCCCAGGTGGGTGGAGTGTTGGTAGCATGTCCATGCCCGCCACACAATGGCCAGGCTATGCCCATCTGTGAGGCACATGGAGAGACGAGCAGCAGTTCACATGTAGACAGAGAAATTGCAATCTTTGAATCTAGCAGAAGCCACTACACACGCCCACCCCCTGTTCATTCCCCACACTGACTGAGACTAGACATGCTTACCCTCACACAAGAAGTTGACAATGTGAGGACATTATACAAAGGGCCCAAATACTATACATGAAAAAAAAACAAAAGCCCAGCCACAGCAGACCTACTACCAGAGTCTGGGGAAGGTTAGTTCCCAATATGTGTGCTTTGTCTTTGGAACAATAGGCCTTTTCTGAGTTTGTGTGCTTCTTGCCTACTGACTCTTTCCTACAACCATATTGAAGAGGCAGTGGAATCCAGGAAGAAGAAGAGGTGAAGAGGACAGAAAGAAGGTAATGCTTTCATAATCTGGCTGAATGCTTGATGCAGTAGAGACAGGAGGAAAGAGTGATCCTATAGTGACAAACTGACAAGTGACAAGCTCACAGAGCAGCTCATTTTTAACCAGTCACAACACAACTAATGTGTATTGCCAAAAAATAGGAAAGAATGAGAACTTGATACAAGTAAAATTTAAGGTTTAGTATGAATAAAATATGTATCCAGATTACCAATATCCCATATCTTACCAGCTGGAGTATCTTATTTTGAGTAGCATCCCACTCATTCTTTCAAAAGCAAGGTATGGAGTCATAGAAAGTTAGAAGCTTTCTCTATTAGTCAGCTTTGCCATTGCTATAATGAAATAAATTGAGACAGGCTACTTTATAAGAAAAAGAGATTTGATTTAATATGTAGTTCTGTATGTGGAAGGTCTAAGGGGTTTATCTGATGATGATCTTCCTACTGCCAGAGCAGGCAGAGTATCATATGATGAAAAAAATGAGGAATTTGCATGTCTATGACTCTGTGATCTGTCTCCCTGTCTTTATGAAGTCACCAGTATTCAATCATGGTGCTGTGAGGGCCAGCAAGATATCTTAGTGGATTAGAGCGCCTGCTTAGGCAGATGCAGGGGCCAGGATTCTATCCCTGGTATGCATGCTGGTCCCTCCCTCAGAGTGCACTGAAATAGCCATTGATACTGGGCATGGTGGCACAAGGCTGTAATTCCAGCACTTGGAAGACTGAAAATAGAAGGATCACTCTAAGTCCAATCTGTAGAGTGAGACCCTGTACTTCACACATTAAAAAAAAAATCATGGCACTGTCATAATTAACCTAATCAGCTTCCCCAAATCCCACTTCTGCATACTGCAGTCATATTATGTTTCCACACTCTTAATATCATTAACATATGAATTTGGAGATTAAACTCCTACCTGGGTTTTGGGAATGACACAACATTTTCAAACCATAGCAATGCCTTAAACAATGTCTATTTCTGTGACTGCAAATGAAAGAAACATAGGCCTTCTCCATAAGAAAGAAAAAATCAGAAATAAGTTCCAAAAGCAAGAGTCATGAAAATATCAGTGTGATGGTTTTACCATCTGAAAGGTTATTTGCAAGAGAGCAACCCATGTCCGATGACAGTGTTGGTTCAGCTTTACAAAGAGTGTGTCAGTGCTACAGCTCTCAGGCCTAAGAAGTGGCAGGTGGTTATAGACCAGCAGAGCCCAGGCAAAGCTTACAGTGAACTCGGTTTCTGTTCAGTGCTGCAGCACTTATACTGAGACACGGTACCAGACACAGGCTCAGATGGGCCCAAATTACACTTTCATAGTGGAGCGCAGAGATTCGGTCCCTTACCCGGGCCCCAGGTGCCTGCCTACAGGCTGGTGAGGATATACCACTTGATGGGCTTGGTAAGAAGTAGGTAAGAGAAGCCACACAGATCTCTCCGTTCCCTCTGGAACCAAGCAGGCATTGGTTCAGCATCTCCCTTTGCTCTCCAATTTAATCACAGTAAAGGCGTCTCCAAGAACAGTTTAAAAAATAATAAAAAAACATTTAATTCGATGTTAATAGTTGCATCTAGGCAGTGTCTACTTTATACTCAAAATAAAAAAAAAAGCCAAAAAAAGAAAAAATTAAAGTGAGCTAAGGTAAAAACAATTTAATAATTTAAGTGGTGCTGTCTATAGTTACTGTGTCAGAGGAGTGGGAGGGAATGAGCCAGGGTAAGTTGGGATGGAGTGAAGCAAAGAAAGAAGAAGGGGAGTGGAGGAAGTCTTTCTAATTTTAGAGCCGAGCAGAGAAAGTGGCCCCTTAATCAAGCCAAGATCCTATAGGGATAGAAGGTCATTGCCCTGCCCCCACCCCCATGGTTCACCCTCCTAAGACTCCGAGTCCTCCTGAGACTTTTCATGCACAGTGAGACTCTCCCAGAACCCCAGGAGTTCACTGCATTGTCCCCAGTTGCACCCCTCTCCTAGCCAAACCCTCCTGAAACTGTCAGTTGAAACAAAAGAAAGCACAATTTTTCACCCACATTAGCACTCATCATTTTGTCCTGTTTCTCAATGTTGTGTTAAGAATGGGACAACCTCGAAACCTCTCTTCACCAAACCTCCTTTCGCTCTGCTCATGTTTTCTGTCTGATTTTGTTTCCTGAGCAACAAGAGATATAGTACCTCCTTGGGTTTTAGAAAGTACAAACAGTGGACAAAAGCATACCCTTCTCTTCTGATTCTTAGCATTCTGGAATGCACCTGTGTTAAAATATGAAGAAATAAAACAAATATAAATTATGCATTTTCCAACTTAATTTAAAATGCATTATGCTCTGCTTTGTTCTGTGGAATTAGTCTTATTAAGGGAACAGATCTGTATGGATTAATTTTGAATCAGTTTATTCTCTTCTTTGTAATTCAGTGGCAAGGATTTTTGTCCCCAGGCATCAAATTAATTTTTTTTTACTGTAAGTAACACATACGAAATATAGACCTCTTTGTGTTATTTCTTTGTTTACCTAGCATACAACATATTCCCATGTTATGTTTCCACCAAATCCTAAATCTTTCTCTTTAAAGAAAAAAAAATTAATGAACTTTCCAAATGATTTTAAATCAACATCACCATTGTCATAATATTGGAGTTGAACACAAAATAGTATTACCTTTTGCTGATTTTCATTTGTGCCAGAGACCTTCACAGGCTGCCTGCAATCTAAACTCCGAAACAGCCAGCCCCAAACCCCTGCCTCTCCAATAATTTTGGCAACATGGAAACTGATATTTTACAACTATTTAAAATATGTACAAAACCCTCATTTTTAAGTATTGTTTTAGTACAGTAATTCTTTGTTCCGCTTAGGCGTTTTAAATCTTTATTTTTCCCCCTAAACTGAGCAAGAAAATCGTCTGCATTCTTAATTAGTCTTCTTTAAACAAAATATCCTTTCATACGCACTAATAAAGACTAAGGATCTTTCCTCTCTTGTTTAAATAACTGCTTGCTGTAGTATAAAATTGTAAGAGACACGATGCAGATCAAGTTGCGGGCTTGAAGTGGGGAAGGAGAACAAGCCGTGCCATAATAAGCAGATTTTAATGATTTACTATAAATCAGCATTTTTGCCCTGTCAGTGAGATTGAAGAGGCAGACAGCTCCTCACATGTCTGCCGAGCAAATGTCTTGGTGATGAATCATGTGCCCTGAATCACTGATCACAACATTCAAACGGCACATCCCAATAATGAGGGAAACATATACACAGGCTCCCGATGGCGGCGCGAAGGCAGCAGGAATATATGTGTTTTCGTTGTATGGCAGTTAAAGCCACGCATTGATCCTCCGAGGGTTCCACGGAGGGTGGGCGCGGTGGGAAGAGAGGATCTTATCTGGTTAACTGCTGATGCCCAAACACACCCTGATCTGCATAAGTACTCTCCCCCACCCCCAGACTTTGATGAGAATCTAATCTAGGCTTGAGAAGGGGGGTGGGAGGGGAGACAGGCTGCAATAACGAACCTAAATGTAAAGAATCTAGCTGCAGTAGAGATCAAAGCTCATTTCTGGTGGGTGAAAGGCTCATTGGGTCTGGGAGCAACATGTCTGATTCCCCCTTCCTCAGCCACGCTCTGCCCCATGCTTCATCTTATTCCTTATTATGCCAAGGTTTAGAGTTCCCCAAAGGGTGGAGTTTCACCTGGGTGAGACTCATTCCTAGGGAGAGGAATATTACCCACGGGGAAATTGGATATGCTGGACCCCCGTAACTGAACAATGGTTCCAGGGCACCAGGTTCCTGGTGCACACTCAGAACCCCACTTTGCAGTTGGGCTTGGGGGATACTCAAGGAGCCTGCTGGGAACAGGAAGCTTCTCTGACTATAGCTTTAGGGCCTCACGCCTCCTAATCACTGAAACCAGCTGCCAGTCTCTCCTTGCAATCCCATGCATCCCTGATGCTCACAGCACAGTCACCCATCTCCGTGGACAGTGAGCTCCTTACTCAGTATGTTAACGTTTTGGGAACCCTCACATTGTCTTGTACATAGCATGGAGCGCTAAGCCACCCACCCCATTCATAAGCATCCCTAAGGAGTGGATGAATGCATGAGCACGTATGGGTCAAGGACTGACTAGCGACACTCGTCTAGCAACCTGGTCCTCAGGGATCCCATGCTCTTAGGAAAGCAGGATGAAGTCCTTCAGCACAAGATGACCTATTTCTCTTCGTAGGTTCTAATCCTGCTCCTACCGGTGTCCACAATCCCATTGTAGTGCTTGCTAGGAAGTCATCAGGGTTGACATCCAGGTCAAGATGCTCACTTTTCAGGGAGCCAGAGAGTGAGGAATGTCCACGGAGGCAGTTAGGCAACGGCCAGAGAGTAAGGAAGCAGAGGACCGAAAACCGTTTCCATCGGATCACGTCTTCTGAATTTTCGTTTTTCTTTAAAGACATGGTGGCACACGTCTGTAGTCCTAGCACTCTAAGGGGATGACGCTCACAAGTGTGAGTTCAGCTTGGCCAGCTTAGCAAAACGCTGTGTTAAAGAACAAGAAAAAGAACAAAAAAAGAGGGGATGTAACTCAATGTGAAGACCCTGTGTTCAATCTACAGTGCTGAAAAGGAGTGAATGAATGAGTAAATGAATGAATAAATGAATGAATTCTACTCTACATCTAGGATGAATAAGAATGTAATAGAAACCTGAAGCCTTTGCCAGAAATGCCACGTTGAAACGAGTGGACCAGCATAGTCAAATTTGTTGAGACATTGTCCTTCACCACTCAGGATGTTCACTGGCCTGGACACAGTTGTTACTCCTTCAGATAAGCCTACAGAGAGAGGCATAGAGGCACCTGGAGGCCGTGCAACTGCCCACTGTGGCTCTCTCAGCTCCTCCCTTCTTCCATCCACACCCCTTTCCCATTTGCAGAATATCAAGGTGCCTCTAAATTTTTACATTTGATGCTCAATGCCTTCCAGGTCCTGGACTTGCCTAGATGCGCAGGGTACACCCTCCATGTGTCCAGGAGCAACCCCTTAGCTGGATTCCTGGGAATGAATCCCAGGACCTCCTCCCTGCATAGGACCTTGCTAGCTGCAGTACTTCCGATGAGAAGATCCCCAAGGGAAGCCTTACCACAAGCCAGAGAGGAATGGAGGGGCCTCTGACCAGGGAACTTTTTACTGTGTTCCCCCACTCAACCCACATTCCAGCCCAGTACTGCTGCCCACTGTTCCCCAGACCACAGTGGGGTCTGCCCAGCTCCAACCCTTTGTCCAGTTTCCTCTGCCTGAAATGACCATATTCCCGCTATTTAAACCTAACTCTTGCTAGAACAAAACACTTCTCTTGCCCTGAAGCCCAATCACATGGATGCCACCTCTCCTTTCTCTGAGCTCAGTATTGCTTTGAGTATTTCATCCATTTATTCATCCATCCATCCATTTACCCACTCGTTCACTCAACACTTAATAGAAACCACTCTGCCTTACATCGTGATGCACTAAGTGACAAATCACTCAGCCCTCTAGACTTATCACCTAAGTCCAGGTTTTCTGATAATGGGAAAATAAAAGTATTTCCCCATGGGGTAGCACATGTTGTGGTCTTCATTCATCAGCTTGAGTTTTGTACTTGTGGAGTGCCTGGCAAAGCCCTGGGCCCATCAGTGACCTGGTCAGGGTAGGCCAGGTCCCCACCAGGGTGACTCCAAGGATGTATGATCTGTGCCACTTCCAAGCATCTTTCCCTGGTTTAGTGCTCTGACGTCACCACCTACAATTCGGAATAATTTTTGAACAGGCCTGTTTGTGAAGTTGTAGTGCAATCTTGGTCTCTTTGTTTTCAGAGGAGAGAAGGTATGTCGGCACAAGCACAGGAGTTACCAAAAGTATCACTGCTCTGAGCTAAGACAGAGAATCCAAGGGTGCTCCTCAGAAGGAAAGATCCAGGCTGAGGTGAAGGCTTCTACGAGGAGCCACACACAGTGAGCTGGACAGGATGAGATAAACCCGCTGGCCATGAATGAGCCAAGAGGACTGTCCTCCTGGGTACCTGGGTAGATGTGTGGGCTGGTGCACGCTCCGACCCTCCAGAGAAGTGGGAAGGTGAGAAAGTGGAGATTTCTCACACCTTGTCCCCTAGCAGATGGCAGCAGGCAGGAGAACCCTACGCACTCTCTTCCCAAGCTCCCCCCACCCCACTGCCTTCTCTGCTCAGTCTCAGTGGTTAGGTCTTCTGGGTCCTCTTTGTTTCCTGCCCATCTGACTGGGTCTTGAAACACTTGCCCTCGCCAAGTTCCACAGGATGTGCGATGAGTCTCACAGAGAGCTTAGAGAACCTGCGAGATGCACCAGCTGTAGTCCCAGCACTGGCCAACCTTTGTAGGTTTTGTTTGCCTATACTGGGAATGGAACTCAGGGCTTTACACTGAGTTCCGTCCTTAGCCTTTCTGTGTTTTTTGTTTGAGGTAAGCTTTCCCCATGTTTCCCAAGCTACACTCCAACTTGTGATCCTCCTGCCTTAGCCAGGCATAGGAGTAGCAGCACCTCCTCCATGCTGCCTTCAGGCATCACCAGGCTGTGCCTTGGGCCTGTGGCCCTGCACGCACATTCCTCAGTCGTTGCTATAGTCCTTGCTGCCACAGGTGCTCGTGAAACTGAAGCATGGGGTGGGGGGGAATGTGCCATTCCCCAGGGCAGGGGAAAGAAAGATGTCACCTGTGAGCCTGAGGGAGCTGGATACCTAGCAGATGTATTGGAACAAAAGCCCGGCAGAAGGGAGTGGGAGGTACAGAGTGGTGACAGTGATGGCAACAACACAGCTAGCTGGTGTACAGGGCCAAGTGAGAGACACGTCAACACAATACAGAGTGGGACACCAGGCACTGCGCAGTTAAACCAAGTCACAGTCACAATGTAATTATCCACCTTCGGAAAGAGGGTCCCCTTTCCTGGGGCAGCCATCCACGTGAGAAGAAGGAAAATATACTTGTTTTAGGTCAATTTAAAGGTTAAATGGAGGTCACCAGGGGGAACCGCGACCATCCCCAGCCTGGGAGCATTTTCTCGGCCTTTTGCTCAGGCGTTTAACCTTTGGCTCTCACATTTATCTGGAAGAAAAAAAAAATGGTGAAGCAGATAATTGGGTATTAGTAGACATACTATTTTAGTAATCTTGGAAAATAAAAAAAAAAGAGTGATGGCAAAGCCAGTGGCAGTTACTTTAGAAAGATAGTAATGTGTAATTCCCAGTTTCTCAGACTGTAACTTTTGCACTTACCACTAATTTCTCCACTGCTCCAAATGCAGTGTACACATTTAGTTTAGAATTTATCATCACCGTTTGTGTATATTACGCCAGCGGCATAATCCATCCTCATGAAGCTAATGCCTAGCATTAGGAAAATGGACTCCGCATGGATCCTGCCAGGCTCTGGGCTCCAACACACCCGGAGTCCATGGCGCAGGTTCCTGTGCCCCAGGCCCCTCCCACCAGTATGTGTGGCTTTCTGCTTTGAACACCATCTCCAAATGGCATAGTCTGATTTTTGCAAGTTGCTGGTGTCCATTGTCTGTGGATACAAAAATCAGTGCCCTATGTAAGATTTTGATTTTGCAGTGGGAGAGAGAGAGAGAGAGAGAGAGAGAGAGAGAGAGAGAGAGAGAGAGAGAGAGAAAGAGAGAGAGAGAGACACTAATGTGCAAATAGAAAATAGTGAAACCATTATGTTGAAAATATTAGCAGGTTGGTCTCAAAATATATTTCCAAAAAGATATAATCTCTTCCTTTGAACAGAAACATTTAATTTTATGGTCATTTGATTAAAACTGTTAATTCAATTAATGTATTTTTGAGCTGAGAGTATGGTCATTCTCAAGTGGACGCTCACCCAAGCACAGAAGACAAAACCCTGTCATTCCAGCACTGCTTGGGAGCTGTTGGAGGTAGGACCTGCTACTGAAACCTCTCAGTGGATATTCAATCCTTGTTTTTATTTGAAAGAGAAAGAGAGAGAGAGAGAGAGAGAGGCCTCAAATTGCTGATTTCTGCAGAAAAATCGGCAAATGAACTGTTCTATTAGCACAAACATACCAAAGACTTTAGAATCTCTCTCTTCAAAAGCATAATTAGGTATTTATTTCAGACATACTAACATCTTTGCAGTAGCTAATAAGATGCAGCCCATTTGAATATTAATATAATAAATGATTAAATTAAACAGCAAGATTCAGACTCAGAAATAGCCTTTATAGGTCCCAGGGGGTCACTAAAACTGTTTCCATTTCTTCCTACAGTTAACATAGTGCAAGGGACATGAATGCATAGAGCAATATTTGTCTTATGAAACGCAGAGTTTTATATGGTGCTATTCAGTTTTATTACTCCACAGTTTGAATTTGGGGCCCACAGTGAAGTCAACATGCTGAGGCCTGACAGCCCCTCTTCCTGTCTCACTGTGCCCTGGCATTCTAGATGTACTCCATGGCTTGGAAGTCCTTCCCGACAGTTTTCCACAGATAGGTACCTATGCAGGAGACACAATATACAGCAACAATAACAAAAACAAAAACAAACAAACAAACAAACACAAAAACCAGAAACCAATTGACTTTGCATACCTAACTATCCAGGGTTCCTTTTGTGTGCCTGTGTGGGTAGCTTCCCTGCTCCACACAGTGCATGGGGGTGTGGCTAAGAGGCCACACCCACAGTGGGTGTGGGCTGTCGCCAGCTGCAGCAGGATGTGGGCTGGCATGGGGGAGGCAGGCGTTCATCTCTCAACTCTGAGGGACTCCCTCCCCCAACTCTGCCGGCATAAAAAAGAATGGGCAACACCAGCAATTATAATTGGCTATTATTCTGATAAAGGTGTTTCCCTTTTTAAATTAGTTCATGAAAACTGCACGCTCTCCAAATCCCATGAACCTGAGAAGTGTTAATAAACATCTGGTCATGGTTTTTGCTTAATTAGCATTCCTTAGTTTGGACGGAAGTCTGTTTATGTAAAACAAAACACACACACACACACAATTCTGTAAGCCACAGCCCCTCAGAAAGCCCAAACCAGCCTTCCTATGTAACTAGTGAGAGATTTGGGTGTTTCCAAAACTCTGATTTTTTTCAACTAATGCAGCAGAGGAGAAGAGATGTTTATATCTGCATGTTTAATTTTACTGTGCAAATCTCAGACCTGATATTTAATGATTTGATATAGTCAGGCTGTTTGAAGATATTCACATTTTTGGAATAGAAAAGATACTGAAGCTTGGAGGTCAGCTTGAATAAAACAGAAAACACAAACCAGCCTCAAGCATGTCCACAGGCCACATTATTATTATCCACAGCCCAAACTCTCCCAGTCCTATCTCTCTAAGGAGCAGCACTGGCGAGAGGGTAATGGATAAATCGTAACCCAGCTTGCACGACTCTACTGTCTAAATTAGATAAAAGAAAAGTAGGAAGAAAACTCAAAGATAAGTGGTACAAAGTAAATCAAAACAAATCATCTTAGCCAACTTTATTCACATCTGATACCATTTTTAGAAATTAAGGTCAGTTTTGTGGAACTAATAGGGAGTTATACCTATATATCTTGGGCACCATGACAATGCTGGAGTGGAAGATTTATACACCGCGGTTGCAGATATAGAAGAAAGATAGGAGAGATCAAATGGAAGAGCATGATAACAAATGAAAAATGGTCCCCACAGCCCATAAATTAATTGAGAAAAGAAGGTTGTCATTATTTGAACATGCTTTAAAATAAGGTATGGGGTCCAGATGGCTGAGGACAGATAGGCCCACAAACTTTGAGTAATTGATGACTTAAAAATAAAACGAGATCTCAAAGAAATGAATCACAATGGGTAAGGTAGAGGAGGAATATTATTCAAGAAATGAATGGAATAAAAAAAAGCACACAAAGCAAAAAATGGACCCTAAATCTCTAGGACCTTAGAAGCCAAAGAGAAAGAGAAAAAGTGCATTGTTTGACATTCAAATTTGGAAGAGAGAAGGGGTGGTAGATCAGCCGGACTCCTATGAAAGGGATATTTTAGGTACTATTTAATTAATCTCTCAAGGGCTGTTTGGTGCTTTATTTTTTTCACACATATACTCCTTTTCTTTGTTTCTTTTTTAAAACAATGATATCAAAATAAAGCCTTGCTGAGGTGGCCTACCAAATATGCAAGTAATTTTCTGCTTCTATCTCTTAAGCCAGTCCCCTGCTGGTAAAATCTAAAGCAACTTGCCTTGGAGATACATTTGGGCACAGTCCCTGGAAGACTGGGACTTTGGTTTGGGGGAGGGGTGCCAAAGGAGCAAGCAGATTTATTTTCCACAGCCGCAAAGACCAGAATATTCCAGAAGGAGATATCAGTACCTGGGGGGTGGGGGGAACAAAAACAACAACAGCAACAACGAAACCAATAAAGCATCTTCTCTTCCAGTTGCCCATGGAAAGGGGATGCTTAGCATAGGTTCTTTTCCTGGACACAAGCATTCTGGGGAATTATCAAGTGCTAAATGTAGTCTAAATTGAAAGCAAGCCCTTCCTTTCTTCCTTCCTTCCTTCCTTCCTTCCTTCCTTCCTTCCTTCTTCCTTCTTTGCT
>PVKN010016834.1:0-17670 GCA_004027915.1 Capromys pilorides | reverse complement strand
AATGCATGTGATACAAATTCTTTGCTTTTACTAATTAACTTTGGCTTAGGTAAACAAAATGATATTGCATAGTCTATTTCTCAACCACTAGCCATTCAAGTACCAACTCTAGAATACAAGTGGCTTAAAATAAAAATAGAGAAAATTAAGAATAAAAGTAGAGATAAAAATTCACCATTAAAAAAAAACTTAGTAAACTTCACCAAGGGAATCATTTTTAAAACTGTAGGCCATACTCAAAGACACATGTTCATACCCTATGAAAACCTAAACTTTCATAAAAGGAACATAACAATAAATTTTATAAAAGTTCTCATCTTAAGTGGTACTAATAACTCCTATAGGCACTTTACTTAATCTTACAAATTTTGTGAACATATGAATCTGTGAATTTAGTCACGTCTCCTGATCTTCACAATTTTACCTACCTTGTTGGATTTTGTCATCTCCTATCTGGTCACTTAGGGGACAAAGGAATGATGAAGCTGTGTGGGGGGAGTCAAGCAGTGGTCAGACCCAAAAGGTTCTCACCTACCACACAGGTTGATCATATACAGCCAATGAGGGAAAGAGCATGTTAAGATCTGTGGAAGGAGCATGGGCTCAGAGGTAGGTTGCTTAAACCCAAATCCTAGCTTTAATGTAAACCAGCGCTGCAACCTAGAATAGAGTTAAACATTATGTCTCAGTTTCCTCAACTGAACACAGTCAAAAGTTTTTCTTACTAACATCCAGTATACAAAAAGAATTCCTATGACCCAACAACAAAAAAGGGCTAGGAGTGCAGCTCAGTGCTAAAATATTTGGCTAGCATACATAAGGTCCAAGGTTCTTTCCCCAGGATTGCAAAACAACAAAAACAAGAAAAGGTTAACTGAAAATAGTTATTTCTCTAACAAAGATATAAAAATTGGCAATATGCACAAGAAAATCTACTCAACGTTACTAATAAGGCAAATGCATGTCAAAATCACATGATCCTACACACTCATCAAGATAGCCATTATTATCAGAAACAACAACAGAAGTAACAGGGTTACGAAGAACGTAAGGATATTGGAATCCTTGTGCACAATTAGTGAGAATGCGGAATAGTGCAGCTATTATAGAAAACAGTATGACTTATCAAAAATTTTAAAACAGATTTAGCGTATGACCCACCAATTCCATACATCCAAAAGTGACAACAAAGACTCAACAACACTACAATGTTAGTATCACTGATAACAGGCAAAAGGTGAAAAGAACCCGAATGTCCCCTAACAATGAATGGACAAAAACGTGGCTCATAACGACAATGAGATATTACCCAGCCTAAAAAGGAAAAAAATGCTGGTACATAATAGAAAGATAAATCTTGAAGACACTCTGCTAAGTGAAATAAGCCAGACACAAAGGGAAATAAGAGCTAACCATTATCTGGCAAGCGCAAGGTTCTGAGTTCAATCCCCGGTACTGAGAAGAAAAAAAAAAGACAAATCTAATGATTTCGGGGCCAGAGAGATAGCTCCGTGGCACAAGTGCCTGCCTGGCAAGTGCAAGGTCATGAGTTTGAACCCCAGTCACGCAAAAAAAAAAAAAAAAAAGAACTAACTAGAGTAATCAAATTCACAGAGATAGAAACCAGATAGTTTTTGAGAGACAGGCACACTTGGTGTGCAAAATATACTCAATAAATGTTTGATAAATGAATAGATAAATGAGTACATATTTCTTAAATATAACACCACCCGTAAAACATACAACAATTAAGAGACTAAATTCTTTCTAGTGCTATCATTACACAACTACTAAACAGGCATAAGAAATCATGCATTAGATGAATGGCAAGGAGTAAAGCCATGTGCACCACAGGGGCAGGGTAGCCATTAATCATCACTGCAGATGAAAGGCAGCCCCTCAGCCTTTTCCAGACAGAATTCTAATTTTAAAGATAAGGGTAGATGAGTAACAAGTATTTCGCCTGACTCAAATTTACAGATCTACAAGGCAAGTGGTAGGTAAGGGTGTAAATTCAGCTAGGACTCCAAAGCTGCTTGATTTTCGTTCTAGTCAAAAATAAGTAATCCTACGACAGGTAAAGAACTAAGTACATGCAGGAAAAAGGGGGAAATAGGGAAACTATTATTAAATACAGAGCTTCAGTTGAATTATATGAAAAAGCTCCAGAGACACATTGAGTGATGATGGCTGCACAACGTGAACATACTTAATGGCACTGAACTGTAGACCTACAATGAGCTAAAATGACTTTACATTGTGGACATATTACAATAATATACATTTAATTTTGTCGACAATAGCATAAAGAGGATCTCTAGGATCAGCTTTCATCACAGTTTGGGGTTTTTACAAGGCAAACAATATAGTACAGTGCACATTTAATATTAGTGTATAAGGAATCGCCCAAGAATCATATACAAGTGCAGGACATCTACCCACACACTAACAAAGCCTCCAGCTAAGGGCCTGGATCCCGATATCCTTCTGCCGGAGTCTAGATGAAAACCTAGAGCTCATAACAATGCCTCCCACCAGTCCAACTGGAGGCCTAGAGCCCACAACAAAGACTCATGCAGGCTTGAATAATGAATCTGTCCTGGAAAGGCCCAAAGGTCAGCAGTGGAAGCTAGGAAGTCGATGCCCATGGGACGAAGGATCTGTGCTAACAGGCTGACGTATCTGAAATGGAGCTAAGAAGCAACACTCCAGGTAAGCACCAGCACTCCCGGCAAAATACCACAGCCATCCTCAGCAACAGTAAGGTCTCTCTAGCTTCTCCAGTGACGAGGCAAGCCAAGTTTCCATCAAGAAAGCCAATGATCCAGGAAGTGATGCTCAAGATGAAGACCAAATCTTCTCTAAAGCACATCAGGAAAGCCAGCATGACAAGGTCATCCAGCAGAACTTTCCAAGAGAACTAGCAGCTTCCAACAGTTCCAACAGCTTCTCCAAATAGCATCCCTAACAGTGTTCCGGCAGCTTCTTCTGCTCTGCCTAATTTATGCTGCTGGCAACAACCCTCAATTGGGCCTCTTGCCCCCAGCACCATGCTGGTTTAACTCAGCTGAGTCAATAAATTGAACACCAGTTAGAAAATACTCTACAGCTTTAAAAAGGCTTACATTACCACCATACAGTGTGGCAGCACCTAACCAGTAACAGAAAGAACCGTCAAAACATGTGCCAAGACAAACAAAAAACTCAGGGAGTATATATGTATATACATGGTTCATACAACCATCAAGGTAAAGACACAAAATGAAAGAGACAACGTGTCAAAGTCTTAGAATGTATACCTCTTTAGGAAGGGCAGCAGAGGCAATAGTGAGCAAGCACAGCTCTTCCCTGACCTGACCATAAGAGAAATTTTGTGAGACTGTATGTGTGAACATCCTTCGTGGATAATCCACAAAGTGATCAGGGAGTCATGTAGCTTATACTTTTACTTCTCACTTCCACCTCAAGGTATAAGCAGCGAAGATTTTTGTTCTCTCCACACAGTGTTCTGACAGATGCTCGAGCTGTTGATCACAATAATCTTGAACTTCTGAAGGCTAGGTGGTCACTTAAAAATGTGTTTCAGGAAAAAAAACCAGCAATCAGGAGTTACTAATATTCCTCTTGAACTTGTCCAACACTCTTTCAGTACAGGGTCTACAGGGTCTCACTATGTAGACTGGACTCCTAGTGATCTGCCTGTGTTCAGCCTCGCATGAGCTGAGATTACAGGCCTGCGCCACCATACTCAGTCTCAATTGCAGTCTCAGTGTGCCCTGGAGCTGGCGCCAGCACCATAGTCCAGGTGCTGTGTCTGCTGAAACAGGCATTTTAATCTGCTGAGCTATTTGGCTGGTCCTTGAAACTATTTAAAAAGGAAGAAGAAGGGAAAAAAAAAAAAAAAAAAGCCAGCAAAATCAGAAAGGTACTTCTTACTCTGCCAAAAATTTATATTTGGAAGTCCATCAGGGTTAACCCCTCAGGTCCCCTTCTGCTTCTCTCTCACACAGAAGCTTTCATTCCCCCAGTAAATATATTCTGCTTTTAACCTCTGTTGTCCCTAAAATTCATTGTTCAGTTTCAGAGAACACTAACTCATCCCAGGTATCTTTCAGGTTAGGAATTCCATTACCCTGTATCATGTGGAGGTCTTCCACTGAGATCATTCAACAGATAGGGCATCATTAAGCACTGAAGATGTTTGACCCTTATGGTTGAAAAAGAGCTGCACATGGACAGGGCCTACCTACCCCCTAGAGCCAAAATGGATACAAACTCAAAGGTACACACCTACCCAAGTATGAAAATGCCTGGTGTCTATGGAGGGCCGTTAGATAGACACTCTGAAGAGTATCTCTAAGTGCCAATCAACAACTATGACTCCTTTCAGCCTGAAGAAGCCAGAGTGGTCATTGTTCATTATTCACTCACAGCAATTCAGGTTACCTCTTCAGAGAGAATGTTACAGACAGCTGAGTTACTATAGGCAATCAGACAGGTCTAGACCCTGAAAGGACCCAATATGGAAGGCAAGGTACCTTGCAACTGTGCGAGAGACAGGCACCTCTGCTGTGTGCCCCTGGACCTCAAGACAAAAGATTAAATAAACAAAAGCAGCCTCGTACCTCCCTAGGGATAGACATCAGGGACTGACATTCTAAATAGGTATCTACCACCCTGAAAATCTAGGAAGAGTCACTAACCCTACTCCCTACAGGAAAAGCCCTAGATCTTTTTACCTGAGCAACTGTGCTTGTAATCTTATTGGTTGACCATAGTTTTGCCCCACTTCATGTGCAAGTTTCCATATTTCCCTCTTTAGACTTACCTACCCTCATGGTTTTGTTCTATAAAAATCCCTAGAAACACACACACACACACACACATGCACGCACATACACACACCAAGAAAAAAGTCCAAGAGTACAACCATATACTACCAGATTTACCCAACTAGTTGTTTAAGAGTTCTCCTCTTGAAAATATGCAACATTTAGTGCATAGCCAATTTGTCTGCAAACAAAGTCCAGTTATCTGGTAGCCACTGTTCAGGACTGGTAAAAAGGCATTTGGCAGTGAGACTGATCAGATCTCTAAGAAATATACTTAGAAAGGGCCCAGAAGACTTTTAATGGGAAGGGATTTAAATGAGGCAGAAAAACATCAAATTTCAGGATTCTCCAAGTGATTTCCTATGCCCCCCAAATTAATTATACACAATTATCCTTTAAAAAAAAAAACTATTCGGCAAAAGGCTCTGCATTTTTAAGGCTGGACTTTTCATTATGTCTTAATATACTAGAAATAAAAACACTATGAGTACCAAATGAGAAATTCAACCATAATGGCAAAAGAGGCCAAGTATTATACCCTTTAAGCTACATCACATGGGTGGAAACATCAGCAATATAAAATAAATGTTTCCCTATAAAAATGCTACAATAGCCCATCTCTTAAGTTCTTCCTAATTCAGCTTCTAAACCAGAACATTGAGCAATCAGATGGTTCATGAAAACTTGTAATTTTTCCTTAACAGAAGTCACCAGAACCAGGTATGGTGATACACATCTGTGATCACAGCACTTGGGAGGCAGAACCAAGAGAATCAGAAAGAATTGAAGACCAGCTTGGGCTACATAGTGAGTTCAAGGTCAGCTTAAACTACATAACAAGACCGTGTCTCAAAAAAAAAAAAGTACACCTGAGAAAGTAGTGTTACTGCTAGACTATTGACAACATTTTAAAATATACAGTTGCTGGCCTTGATTGGTATTTCTGATGAGGGGACAAAATAGTAAAAAGCTATACCCCAAATGTGATCAAATGGATGCCAAAAAAATCAAGCATATGAATGCTCATACTACCATTAAGACAATAACCTGAAAGTAAAAATAAACCAAATGATCGCTGTCGAAAAAACTGGATAAATTATAAAACAATCATATAACACAGTAAAGAAATTAAGCAAGCTATGGCTACATATGCAATGCTGATTACTTGTGAAAGAAGACAGATTCAAAAGGTATAACATCACATGATTCTACTTACATGAAAATCTAAAGCAGGCAGATAGTTTCTAGTATCTGACAGGATACAGTTACATGTTGGAAGGGATGTAAACTAGAAGCCTATATGGGACAAGGATAGGGTGTTCTTTCCTGGACTTTACTTCTGTATTTTCACATAAAATTTCAGAATTTCAAAATTTCAACTGTTTTCTAACCCTCACCAGTAATATTTCTTTCTTTCTTTTTTCTTGCAGGACCAGGATTCAAACTCAAGACCTTGCACTTGACAGGCAGGCACTTGTGCCATAGAGTTATCTCCCCAGCCCCACATCAGCAATATTTCAAAAGAAGTATGCACTTCACATTAAATCAAACTTTTTTTAAAAAGTCAAGTATCAAGTTTAAAAAAGTTTTTTTGTTTTTTTTTTGACAGTACAGGAAATTGAACCCAAGGACTTTACACTGAACTGTATCTGCAATGCATTTTTATTTATTTACTTATTTATAAGGTAATTTTCAGACAGGTACTGTAAGTCACTGAATTGCCCAGGCTCTGCTCAAACTTGATTCTCCTGCCTCAAACTCCAGAGATGAGATTACAGGCTTTTACTGTGTGGGGTTATTAAGTGAAACAGTTTAATTCTTGATATAATTGGTCTTTCTTTCTCCATTTAAATTCCAGATAAGGCTTGGAGATATAGCTCAGGGGACTAAAGTGCTTGGTTAGGCAAGCTTAGACAAGTTTAGGGACCAAGCCAGCCCCACCCGCAGGGCGGGCTGAGCCCACCAGAGTCTAGTCATAGTAGCGCATGCCTATAACTGCACTGATGGGGAGGCTGAAAACGAGGATCACTATGAGTCCGAACTGCATACTAGAACCCTGTAACAACTAAATGCATTGAAAAAATCAAAATACAATAATAATAATAATAATAATAATAATAATAATAATAATAATAATGACAATAAATTCCAGATGAGACATTCTAACAGTTTTCTTCTTAAATGACAAGGCAGAAAGTTAAGGTCAACTGTGATCCTTTACCTTTTTGCCACACAATATATATTTTTTTTTCATTAATTATTTAGGGTCATAGAAATATGCTAGGATTCAGAATATTTTCTTTCATCATTTAAGCAAATGCGATGTGGTACAGACTGTACAGGACACCTTGGAATATATAGTGGCAAACAACAAACATGGCCCATCTGATGCAATATTGTAATAGCACCTACTGGAAGTAGACACTATGGTACATATTTTGCATGAATATCTCACTTCTTCACCTTACCAATCTTATATGGTGTTATATTCATTATATACAGAGGAAACCAGCTGAACAACTGCCTTGCCCAAGTTCACATACTGGCAAACTTACTACAAAAAATAGTAAGTTAAATTTTCATTATTTTCCACATACTCTATAGTAACACACTTTTTTTCTTAGTATTCACAAATACAGTGGGTTGACCAGAAGAGGGGGCATACATTAGTTTGTGTGCCAGGATTATAAAGTAAACTTTCTATAGTGCACTTATCTTTGGTTTGTTTCAGGAGGGTCAACAAAAAATATGAAGGGAAATCTTTCATTGTCTCCCAATTCTTGAACTACTGATTAAAGTTTGGGAGGGTAAGAAGTAAATTTTTTGATATCTAGAAAAAAAAAAAAAAAACAACAAAAAAAACACGTTTTCTCCAGCTCTAAAATACACAGAAGTCAGGAAATCTAAAGACATTTGCTGTAGGAATCATACCTTCACTATTACATGGATGTAGGCGTATCATAAATTTGTCAGTACTTTTCCAATATACACTTGTGCTTTCCCTGCACAAAGATGAGAATCTGACTTCAGGGTTCGGCATGAACAATTACATTTCTCCAAAGTACATCTTTCTAAACTAAAAGGGAACACTGATCTGATCTACACAGACTTGAATTTAATGCAGAAGCTTTCACATACCTCTTTATTCCGTTGGAAGAAATTATGCAGACTCTGTACTAGCCGAACCACAATCTATAATAGATCTATTGATTTTGTAAGCAGCCAAAATTCTTGATAGCCAGTGTATTCTAAACAGATGGTTCCTGACTTACAGTGGTCTGAACGAGAATTTTTCAAGTCTATGATGGTACAAAGTTATATGCATTCAGTAGAAACCATAGTTCAGATTTTTTAACATTGCTCTGTCTAGTAGTATGTGGTACAATGTTTTCTACGAGTGCTAGGGAGTGGCAGCAAGCCACAGCTGCCATCCTGCACTGTGATCACGAAGCTAAACAACCATAATGTTATGTAGGTTAGATACATAAAATGTAATTCTGACTGATTTTCAATTTACAGTGGGGTCGACCAGAAATTGCCAACTTGTTAGCTGAGAAGCATCTGTACTTGAATTCACTAGTGGATCTGCCTTTTCAATCATCTTCCTTTCAAACAATAAACCACAGATCAAGACACCAAGGAGAGAGCTAAAATAAGATCTAATGCCCAATGATCTTGGTGGCGTTAACTTTTGCAAGACTATCCTCAAGAGAGGAAAACAAACAAAAGACGGCAATGCCTGTTTTTAAAAACAAGTAAAAGAGGACACTATGAATATCCTACATGAGTTAAAGAGAAAACAGTAAATAAAGTAAAATTGAGAATCAAAATTCATGTTCAGAACAGGAAAGAAACTTCTGGGCCCAGGAGTAGGGGTTCAATGCCCAGCCTGCAGCACACCGAGAGGGCAACTGAAACTGGGCTGGTGGCGGGCGCGTATAATCCCAGCTCTTGGGAGGCTGTAAACAGGCATATCACAAGAGTCCAATCTAGTAGTGAGAACCTGAACATCCTGTAGACCTTTCCCTAAAATAAAAAAAAGAAAAAGAAACTTCCAAACCATTTCATTTAATATCGTCACATGATTAACAGAATTACTTTTTGGTTGATCCCAAAACTAATCCCTTTCTTTTACACTGTAACTTACTTTCTATTATTATACTGCATACTACTAATGAGCAAACTTACATTTGTGGTAAAGCCAAAACCACTCAAGAAGTAGTCTTACCACAATTCAAAGCTTAAAGGGTGGCTTTCTGCCAAAATGTTTTTGAGCCATTAAACTGTCAACATGCTTGGAACAAAAGAGCAGACCAACGGAGCTGTTTCTGCACACTCTAGCCTTTCAAGAGGCTATGGGGCTCTGAAAAGGAAACAGACCACAAAGGGGCACTGGAGTTGATGACTGCTTAAGATCTGACTACAAACTTCAATGCTATTTATCTGCAGCCTAATACTTCCATATCCATCAAAGCCTTTGGTTCAGCACATACAAACAAAATGTATGGAACTGAGGTTGGCCAATCACCTAACAGCGATTATAAACAGAGCATCAGTTACTTAGGCAGGCAAAACACTAGAAAAGGCCTTAAGGGTCTAGGTGAAACTAACAGCAAACCTTTAGTTACTTGCTCATAGTTGACTTTAAAAATCACGAATGCTAGAAGCCACACAGCTCAGCAAATGTCACTGGTCTCCCACTAGCTCTGCTGTAGATAACACCTCTAATGTGTGAGTCATGATAAGGATTGCATAGGTTATGAAGATCAGTTCTGATGAAACCACAACTCTTCACCTAGGCCTTCAAAGGTACCTGGTGCATAACTTCCTGACACCAGAGAGCCAAAATTCCTACATCCAGACCCTGCAAATACCGCTATTATCTGAACATGAAGCCTACAAAGATTATGCATATGCAAAGCACTGATCCTTTCATTTCCAATCCCCTTCCTCTATGCTTCAAATATCTTTCTGCTTTATTTCATAAATGTCCCCAAACACTACCTGCAGGAAGGGACATCCAAGATCTGCTTGCCCTTCACTGCACTTGGCCATCTACATGTGTTCTTCCTCAAAGTTCTCTGTTTCAGTGAGAGGCACTTTGAGCAATGAATGGGCAGTATGTGGGAGGCACTGAGGAAGACAACCATAAGGTCTCCAGTAGATGTGAAATTAACTTTCATTGTCTCATTCATATCCTGTATTTACCTTGTACTTAACTGTGTTATAAATGTAAATATGTAAACCACAAAAACTGTTAAGTTACGGGATTACTTTACTAGTTTACTATCTAGCTATCTGTTCTAAATTAAATTTTAAGTTTTTATAGAGATGAGCTCTACAGCAGCAATTTCTTAATGTTCTCCTTATGCACGTGCCTTAAAACACAGAATCTGCCCTTCTGAACTACAGTGCCAATATTTTGTATCTTTCTTCTCATTCTTGGCTTCTACCACAAGCAAGCCTCACGCAGTCATGGGGCAGCTTCTGGAGTTTGTGACTGATTATTGTGGATGTGGGTGCTACACCTTCCCTAGGACAGACAGTTTACATTTCAATGTAAGGGAAGAATGTATGTACATATGCATGTATATATTTTTACAGTACCAGGGACTGAACTCAGGAAAGAAGTTAGCTGCTTGAGCTGCTGCTGCTCCTTCCTTTGTTCTCTTGATCTTAGCTGCCACCATGAAAGGTTGTTCTGTGCCCTGTGCCACTCTGCCTTGGAGCCAGCTGAATATGGACTGAAACCTCCAGTAACTGTGAGCTAAATAAACCTTTTCTTCCCTCATTTTGAGTCTCAGGCATGTGTGCCAGCAACCAGAGAAGAGTAACTAAGAGTCTTCTAAAAATCTGTCATTTCCTGATTCCATGGTTAAGTGAAACTTTCATTACCACTTACACCCACAGCTTTCTATATTGTCCTCATATAGTAAACAAGAAATACCAACAGACAAAATGTATCTACCTACATATGCTCACTTAAATCTCATTAACTGAGTCAACATTTAACTATTAGATTATTTTTAATCTGTAAGGGAAAGCTGAGGCTCATAAAGTCATAGATACTACATCTGATAATACATTGATCATAATGAGAACAGTCTCACAAATACATAAGGAAGCTATACACAAATCACTTTCTTCCTTACCTTCCCTCAAAACAGACTTTTTCTTCTTTTCCTCTAACCAACTGGTAATGTCCATTCACTTTTCCCATTAAATGGGGACTTGCAGGGTAGTTCAGTGGTTTAAGCGCCTGCTTGGGTAAACCCAGTTAGGTGCAGGGGAGTGCAGTTTGATCCCCAGCTCTACCTTCCATTCCAGACCCACCCTTGAGGCTACCTGAGACAACCTGAGGCAGCCTAGGCCAGCCCAGGGAAAAGAAAAATGTCATTCATTTTTCCCATTAAATAAAATACCTCTAATTTGGAAATTTATGTTTCAGAAAAAATTACTCATTAACCTATAAACTATTACCAAGCAAATCAAAATTGTTGAATTCTAAGGATAAATATATAGTAATCCAACCAGAGGATATGATGAAAACTGTAAGGCTACCAGAAAATCTGTGTTAAAAGCTCTAGAAATTAATTAAACACAAAATCTTCTAAGAATTCTAAGTAACCTAGCAATGAAGAAAATGTCAACTCATTTCCATGATAAAGACATGCAAAATGAATATTTGACGCTACAACTTTTATGTTGGCCAACCTTTTAACTGGCAGATATGCACTTCTGAGACATATAGTCAAAGTTACAAGCTTGACTCACCACTATATTAACAGAAAGTAATCTGTTCAAAATGAGCATGGGCAGGCTGGCCAAATACCTCAGCAAATTAAAGCACTGGATTAGGCAGAAGCAGGGACTGGGGTTCGATTCCAAGTG
Organism: Capromys pilorides; assembly: GCA_004027915.1. Lineage (NCBI taxonomy): Eukaryota > Metazoa > Chordata > Mammalia > Rodentia > Capromyidae > Capromys > Capromys pilorides. Next base: position 5,947 of record PVKN010016834.1, on the reverse strand, counting down.
TGCCGGGCTGGCCCCATGCCCAGGGCAGGCTGAGATGGCAATTGAGACTGGGCATGATGGTGTGCGCATGTCATCCCAGCACTTTAGAGGCTGAAAACAGGAGATCACTATTAGTCCAATCTGTGTAGTGAGACTCTGTAGACTCTGTACTAAATACGTTTAAAAAAATGAGCACAGGCAAAGAGACAACAAACATTATCAAATTGCATTCTTCTAGTACTATTTAGATCAACTATTTTGAAACTAACAATTATAAATGATTTGAAATGCCTAAAAAGTTAATGCTGCAATGGAGGAGGAAAAATGTAGCAATACAAATCTCACAATGAAAAGAGAATACTTTCACCAAGTCCAAATAGCTAAAGCAGTGGCCAATTCCCTCACTTCACTGAAGTTATTTTTCCTATGAGAATGCTCTCACAAAGATAAAGTGGTAAAGGTTACTATCATTTGCTAAGAAAATAACAAATGTTTCTTATGAATCATGTTAACACTTTTACAAAGTGATAATTCTGCTTGGGAAGCTGAGGTAGTGGGACTGCCAACTCAGTGCCAGTGCGATCCAAACAGCTAGTTCAAGGCCTAGCTGAACTATAGATAGCAAAATACTGTCTCCAAAAGAGAGGGGGAAAAAAAAAAAAGTGGTGGTTTACGTTTCCAGATTTTATGAAAAACTGGGGCTGTCAATATACCTCATCTGTTCCTTTATAATGTTCTCTTATTTAAAACTGATAGGAAGGGGCCGGCGAGATGGTTCAGTGGTCTAAAGCGCCTGCTTAGGAGGGCTCAGGCAACTGCGGGGACTGCAGTTCCATCCCCGGCACCACATGCTGCGCCAGCGCCACCACCAGGGCAGGTTGAGCCAGCCACAAAAATGAATAAATAAACAAACAAACACAACAAGCAAACAAATAAATAAATAAATAAAATTAAAAAAAAAATAAATAAAACTGATAGGAAAACTTGCATATACTGTGAGCAAATTTCCAACAATTTCAATTAGGAAGTTCTTTATTGTAATAAGTTACTAAATTATGTTTATATCAATAATATGTTTAACAAATTAGCTACCTGTATTTTTTATTTGCTTGTTTATTTATTTATTTATGTTATGGCTGGCTCAGCCTGCCCTGGTGGTGGGGCTGGCGCAGCATGTGGTGCCAGAGATCGAACCGCTTTCCTAAGCAGGCGCTTTAGACCACTGAACCATCTCGCCGGCCCCTGTACTTTTTAAATATTAGTACTTTGGGGTGTGGAGACAAATTACTGACGAGAGCCATTCTTAATGTTTTCCTGTTAAGTACTGCTAAGGTTTGAATGTGTCCACCAAAGTCTATGTGTTTACAAAATTTACTCTCCCCACTCAACAGTGTTAGGGGTTGGGGCCAAGTGTAAAGTCACAAGGGCTCAGTGCTCCTGAATTACTTAATATTGCTGTCTTTATGAATGAATTGATATTACTGGGGGAGGGGCTTTATTATAAAATCAAGTTTGGCCCGCTATTACATTCTTGTATGACCATGTGATACCTTCTACCATATTATGACACAGAACGAAATAAAGACCTTACCATATGTGGTCCTTCAACCATGAATTTCTTAGCCTCCAGAACTATAAGAAATAAATCCTTTGGGCTGGGGAGACAGTTTGGTAGCCTAAGTGCAGGGACCTGAGTTTGATCCCCGGTACCACATACCATGCCAACCCTGGAACCCTGGGTGTTCCACGCTGGCCACGAAATGGTGTGGTAGAGCACACCTGTAATCCTAGAGCTGAGGAAGCTGAGACAGGAGGATCACTTCAATTCTTAATTGCATAACAAGATCCTGCATTTTTTTTTTTTTAAAAAAAGAAAACTTTAATTTAAAATTTATTACCTCCTTTGTGATACTTTGTTACAAGACATTTGCCAATGTCTTGGTTTGTCTATAGTATTCCTCAAGAATTAATATCTTTCTGGGCTGACCATTACCTCCTTTTCTCCCCTGTATTAATTTCCAATTCTGTGCCCATTCCTGTTCCATCCACAATAAAGACCAGGCATATGTGTAGTCTGAGGTATACTTACGCAGGCTTACTCTGCCTCCTCTTAATGTAAGACTATAGCCTATGTAAATACCCTGAGGACAAGCTCTATTTTGAGAAAGAAATATTACTGATGCTAGATCAGCTCTTTTAACTTTAGACAGCCTCCTAGGATTAAAGATTTATGCTATTTTTCATACCATCTTGGTCCTGACTGACCCTTGTTAGCCAGCCTACTTCTTACTTGATCTACTCTGTAACTCAAACTTGACCTTATTCAATATTCACATTATTATTATTATTATTATTCCTTTGCAAACAGATCCCAAGTGCTGGGATCACAGGTGACTGCAGAATCACAGTGGAGTCAAGGGAGCAAGAACAAAAGACAGACAAGAAAATGACTCTTAGGAGTTGTAGAGCCACCAAGTCAAAGAGAAAGAAAAGAGAGCACTAGAGGATCTGGTGGCCATAAAAGGGAAATTGTCTACCTCCTAGCAAACCAAATCTGGTCAGTTCCAAATATGGAAATGTTTTAGCTGGAACACACAAGTTTTCTTCTGTGAATATAAGCACAAATCATAGTCTGTCTTTCCCTATAAATAATTTCAGACTTAGATATCGACTCACTGTGAGAAAAATCTATTGAATTATTATGTCAACTATTTCTATTTTATTTCCTCACAGCCCGGGTCTTCCCAACCAAAAATGAACAAAAACAACCACCACTTCAGCACCTTATCAGTTGTGAAATGCTGGAGAGCTGATGTGGCATGTGGGTTAATTAATGCAAAACACTTGCTAAGGAATTCCTTAAGTACAGTTAAGATTTTTCAGACTTGAGAAATCTCAAGAGTTCAATGATGACAAATTTGTAAAACTAAGATCATTTCAAAATAAAATACGCCCCTATATATGTAGTCATTCTTTCCACTTGTAAATTAAAGGGACTGGTAAGTGCATGTTATCAAAAGTGTATTCAATGGATAAAAATTTACTGAATATTTGCTAATCAATGTCCCAGGAGCCATAAATACAATCTGTTAGTGAGGTGAAAGTAGTAGATTTGGAAAATGATTGAAAACTGGCTTCCTGCCCAGGGATGCACTACATATTTCAAATGTGAATGCTTGTGGTAGATCCTATGGCTCAAGTCACTTTTGCTTCACAAATATTCACACCACCTGCCTCTGCCCCAGTTCTGATCCAGGTTAGAATTTTCACTCCCAAATTTTTCCACAAGAATTTCATCAATAAAGAACTATAATAAAATTAAATTGAATGCATAATAATCTAACTGCTTAGCTACTAACACCACCACCAACACACACATGCGCACGCGCGTGTGTGCATGCGCACATACCCTTGATCACCTTCAACACTACATTGCGATAAACAAAATACAAGAGCCTTAAAAGTAAATACCTGTTTTAAAGATTTCTATCCTATCTCCTGTCTCTCTTTTTTTTTTTATATATATATATATTTAGTACAGGGTCTACTGGGTCTCACTACATAGATCGGACTTGTAGTGATTCTCTTGTTTTTCAGCCTCCCAAGTGATGGGATCACAGGTAAGCACAGGATCACAGTGGAGTCGAGGGAGCAAGAACAAAAGACGGAAGAAAAAACAACTCTTTGAAGGAATGTAGAGCCACCAAGTCAATGAGAAAGAAACTGGGTGCCATCATGCCCAGTCTGTGTTGCTATCTGGCCTGCCCTATCTTTCCATTCTAAATCTAGCTCAGAAATCTTCATTAGGGGGTAGGAGGAAAAAGGAGTCTTCATGACCATGATTTCTAGAATAAAGTATTTAAAGTCACTCTTTTTAAAGCTTATATGCCAACATGATAGTTGTTAAACCAATTTTCAAAACCTGGTCCAAGTCACTTAAAGGTAGACATTATCTTCCTTCGCAGCTTCCTCTCAATGGGCTAAGAGAGACTCAATGCTCACTAATCACTAATCACTTTCTCATCTAAGCAACAGGGTAGGTATTTTGAAGAAAGAATATATATGTTCTTGCTCATCTACAAACTTCCTTCATATTACCCAAGCACTTCTGTAGTATAAATAAGAAAAAAGCTACTTCATTTTATTTTCTAAGAGAATGTACTTTTCTCATTCCTTGATTCTCCTGACAGGTATCACTGACATATCACATTTTGCTTTTTGAATTAGGTTCATATCTGAGTACTGTATCAAAAAATAAGACAGATTTCACAGACATCCAAAACAGTGTGACTTTTCAGAATAATGAGATACTTGTTCAAAACCTTTTTAAATGTGTTTATTTATTTATTTATTTTGGTCTTTTGAGATAGGATCTTGCTATATTTTGCAGGCTGGCCTTGAACTCATGGTGATCTTCTCATCTTGGCCCTCTGTGTACCAGGATTACAAATGTGCCACTTGGCTTTCTTATGTGCTACTTGGCTTTCTTAAAGTTTTATTATATTCAGAATTAAAAACATTTAAAACACAAGTCTCATGGTAGCTAATCCACATTCTTAGAGGGTGATTCTAACTTGTTTGTAATAGCCAAGTATACATAAGTCATGCCTCATAATGCGTGCAGTAACTTTATACTCTTTCTTTTGATCTTAAATGTGGAATTGGGCACTACCTTTAGCTACTAATATCCATTTGCAGCTAACTAGATCAGAATGTACTTTCCTTTGAAACAATGCACTAGGAAAGAAAAATCCACCAAAAACAGGACACAGCTCTGAAGAAACAAATGCCATCTCATAGCTCCTACAGGATACCCAGCATATACATGGTGAAGATGAAGTAGATTTAAAAAAAAAAAAAAAAAAAAAAGATTGAGGGGAAAAAAGAATTGGTTCTCTTAAACTGAAGATCAAAATAGTGCTACTGGACAATCTGGTATCAGGCACGGGTCAGTCGGTAGACACAGGGTATTTACATATGTAAAGTAACAGAAGAAGTATGTGTGTATGTGTGTGCACACTCGCTCAGTGTGCATGTGAGTGTATGCACATGCCCACATGCGAGCATGTGCATACTTGTAATCTCAGTACCCAGAAAACAAGGCATTTAACACCAGCCTGCATTACATAGTAAGTTCAAGACCAGACCAGCCTGAGCTACACAGTAAGAACCTGTTTCAAGCTAAAAGAAAAGTAACAAAAGAAAAGAATTCAACTGTTATGCTTTCCCATTTCTATTTCTTCTTTTGAGTTCTTACACTAGGGAAACTATACAATATTTACACATGTAGGTCTGGTTTATTTCACTTCTGAGTATATGTTCAAGATATATCCACTTATATATGAAGGCTTTGAGTTGTTTTATTATTATTGTTATTATTATTATTATTATTATTATTATTATTATTATTACTGTTGTTATTATTATTATTTTCCGGGATTGGGAATTGAACCCGGGCCCTTGGCTTGTAAGTCAAGCGCTTATTTTACTAAACTATTTCCCCAGCCCCTTGAGTTTATTATTCTTTATAACTGAGTAATACTCCACTGTATAAAAACACATTTTTTTCATTCATTACTCAGATGACAGGCATTTTGGTTGTTTCCAAGATTTGGCTATCACAAATTGTGCTGCTATAAACATAGGTGCACAAATATCACTATGATATGATGTTTTTAGTTCTTTTGGGAAAATTCCCATTACGGGGATAGCTGGATTGAATGGAATTTCCAGTCCTAGCTTTTTAAGGAGTCTCCACACTTACTTCCATAACACAGTTAAACCGAAAGTGAGAGCTTAAGGATTAAACAACGAAGAGAGAGCAAGGAGCGAAGAGGAAACAGGGCAGGAGCAAAACCATGTATTTATACACACAAGATGGTTAAGACAATGGTCCTAAGAATCTCCAACAGGTTTTTGAAACTAGCAGTTAATTGGTAGAATTCTCACCCTGACTAACTCTATATGC
>PVKN010016833.1:0-17668 GCA_004027915.1 Capromys pilorides | reverse complement strand
ATATTTCATATAAAAATTAACTCAAAATGATCACAGACTTAAATGCAAAATGTAAAACTATAAAATTTTAGGAAGAAACACCTAATAGCATTTAGGGCTGAGTAAAATATCCTTAGACTTCCTTCCAAAAGCATAATCCATAAAAGAAATAAATGACAAACTGGATTCCATCCAAATGAAAAATTTTTGAAGCAAATCACATTGTTAAAAAGATCAAAAAAGAGAAGCTAGAGAGAAGAAAATATTTCCTAACAGTATACCCCATAAAGGATTAGTATCTAGGCTATAAAGAACTCTCAAAGCTAAACAACAACCAAAAAGAGATGATCCAATTGAACATGGGCCAATGACATAAAGAGATATTTTAGTAAGGGTAATGTACACATGACAACCACGCTGAGACATTAAACATCATTAACCATTAGGGAAATGAACATTTTAACTAGATTTTAATCCTACCACACATCTATCAGAATGGCAAATGTAAAAATAACGATGATCGCCTGTGCTGGGGAAGATGCAGTGAAATTAAACCTCTCTGAAATTTAAAATAGTATAGTCACTGTGGGAAAGTTTGGCAGTCTCTTAAAAACTTTAACATTCACTATGATATAATCCAACAATTGCCTTCCTGGGCATTATTCCCAGAAAAATGAATACTTACAGTCACACAAAAATCTAAACATAAATATTTATAGCAGTTTTGGTTGTAATAGACAGAAACTGGAACTGATCTAGATGTCCTTTAACTGGTGAATAATATCATGGAATTTATTCTGTGCCATGAAATAAAAAAGGACAATCAGTACACACAACAACTTTGATGGATCTTAGATGAATTATGCTGAATGATGATAGCGAATGTGATGGTGCATGCCTATAATCCCAGCACTAGGGAGGCTGAGGTGGGAGGATCCTTCAGAATTTGTGACCAGCCTGGGCTACAAAGTGAGCTCAAGGCCAGCCTGAACTGCACAGAGAGACTCTGTCTCAAAAAGACGAAAAGAAAAGAAAAAGGCCTTTCTAAAGTTGCATACTGTATGATTCCCTTCTGAATAACATTCTTGAACTGAGAAATTTAGAAAAATAGGGAGCAAATTAGTGGTTTTCAGGGGTTGAGGAAGGGTGACTTGAATGTATTAAGAGGGTGCTAATCAAAGGGCAAAGGGCGATCCTCGGGGTGATGACCATGTTCTGTATTGTGACTGTATCAGTGTCCACAACCCGGTTTTGATGTTGTTCTTTCGTGTTGCAAGATGTTATCACTGGAGAAACCAGGTAAAGAATATGCAAGACTTCTCTGTATGATTTCTTAAAACTACATGTGAACCTATGCAAAACTAAGAAAATTGTACTTTTAAAAAGTACGTTTTACACTTGATGCAACACCAAGGTTTGCTTAAGGTCAAACACACAGCTGTGATCGCCTGGTGGAACCCAGTCTTGTGGCCCTATCTCAACCCCCACGCTGCATTACTTTCAACGTTTATTGGATAACTTCTGATTTCATTCTTTTATTTCTCTTCCCTTCTCTTTAGTTCTTTTCCTCTCTCCTATTTGCTACCCCTTTCCCTTCCTGAACAACTTGGTGCTAAAACCATCTCCTAGGAGATGGTGTCGGAGCCTGAGCAGAGAGTGCTGGTGGATGACAGGGTCAAGAGGGCACCTGTGCTGAGCAGGTAACAGCACAGCTGAGATCCATTGCATATGATGGAGTCATCAGGAAAGTAACCAGGCGCTGGTATTTCTTGGTTGGGGAAGGCAGCACATACAGATACAGAAAAGGAGAAGATAATGAACTCTGTGATATTGGAATTGCTAGCATCATTCTGAACCCAGGATTATCTATCTATCTACCTGTCTGTCTGTCTGTCTGTCTGTCTGTCTGTCTGTCTGTCTATCTATCTATCTATCTATCTATCTATCTATCTATCTATCTATCTATCTATCTATGTCACTTACCCATTATCTATCATCTATTTATCTGATATGTATGAATGTATGTACAGAAATATATTTCCTACCTCCGACTACTGAGAGAACCTGTATCAGTGATTCTATTAGAGTATGAGCACACCTAATTCTCAGATTGTGGCTTCTAAATATTATTCTTTCCTGAAAGGAAAACAGGCTCCTTAGAGAATGATGAATGTCAAACCTGATTAAAAGAAGCATAAGATCATTCTGGAATGCTTTCCTTATGAAAAGAATCAAGGAATTGTTCAAAAAGTGTTAGGAATATGTCTCAAGGACTCAGAGATCAATCTAAAGGGGATTCTACTGGTCAAATCTTGGGCAGTTTAAATATCTCAATAAATAAGGCTAGTGATAGAATATAACCAATTAAATAAAGAAATCATGGATCCATTTTGATACGCACTAATGATGAGTAAATTGAAAGATTGATGAGGAGCAGCAAATTTGCTTGTTAATTACATAGGGGAAAAGAATAACATTAAAGTGAAGGAAACTGGTAGACACCACTTTAATCAAGTGATCAAAGCAAACATCATCCATAATGGGATAAATTGAAATTGTGTACCACCTGATAAGATGCAAGAGAAAGAACTTCGCATCACTCCTTTGATTTTCCTGGCAAAGATGCACAACCTGAATCTCATAATGAGCAAACATCAGACGAACTTAAATTGAGGGACATATAACAAAATAACTGCCCATAATTTTCAAAAGTCAAAGACATGAAAGCTGAGGGGAGGCCAAGGGACTGCTGCAGACTGGAGACCAAGGACACCCAGCAGTGGGCACGGCCCAGGATCCTGAACTAGATTGCTTTGCTGGACAAGATGATAGGGATGCTTGACAACACTTGCCGAGGTCTGGAATTCACTGGCAGTAATGTATCCAGTTACTTTACTGATTTTGTGGTTTCCTGCTGATTATGGGGAAGAATGTTTCTGTTTGTAGGAAATAACTATAGAAGCATTCAGGAGGAATGTGACATCAGGTCAACAACTTACTTAGACCTAGTAGGGATTAGGGTTAAAAAGTGGGCTCTTTTTTTTCTTTGTATTGTACTTAGAGATTTTCTAAAAGTTTGAAACTATTTCAAAGGAAAGAAAGAAAGAAAATATCGCCATCTCATTATTCCCCAGGTATTTAAAATGCGATATTCTTCAAACAGAAGCAGACAGCCACTGTTTTTCTTCCTTCTTGTGACTTTCCATTTGCAGCTGTGTATTTATATCTGATTGCTTACCGAGGACAGAAACCGTGAGAGCTGTTCTTCAGGTCTGCCTGCGCCACCCTTCCACCCGAGCTTCAGTTATTCTGCCTCAGCTCTCTCTCCCAGTGTAATCCTTCTTCTACCTGTTGCTGCCCCCTCGACCTCTTCTTTGACCCTGACCTCACGGACCAGTCTCCATGCATGCAGCTTCTCTTCTCCATTGTCCTGACAGCAACTCTTTTACTGAAAGTGAGGGTTTTTAAATGTCATTCCCCTGCACAAAGACTCCTTTTGGTTCATCGGTGTTCAAGATAAAGCATTAATAGAGTAGGTTTCAAAGCCTTCTTTAATCCTAACCAACCCAGAGTCATCTATTTCCTGCCCCTTCTGAAAAACTAGTACATCTGCCCCAGTTTCTTAACCTTTCTCAGATATACCTGCTCTTCTTTAACTCTCTGTTTTACGTATGTTATCTCCACTGCCTAAAATGTTTTCTTGGCGGCTCCTCCAGTAGGGCACATGAACTGAAAGATTCTCACACTGAATCTGGCTTCTAGAATATTTTTTTGTTCCAACACAGACTTTTTGACATTGCAGCTCTGCAGGAAGCCCTGTGTATGTCACCATTTTGCACATTCCTCTTTCCTAGGTGGATTTGATTTGAACTTTCTGATAATCACCATCCTGGAAGTCATTTGTGACTTCTCCCTCGCCAGAGCTCCCCCTGTGACATTATCTTGAGATTTCTGCTTGCGTGATACTCGGCTCTACTGCTCACAGCAAGAACGAGGGCTCCAACCTACACGCTACTCAGTAAAGTAGGTACATACACCAGCAGGCACTCATTAAGGATTAAGGAGCAGTTCACGCCTCACTTTGTGATACTTTTTACCTCCAAAGGTAGTTTCTGCAACAGTCATCTGCATGGTCCCAGCTCATGCATAGTTTTAAGGAAAGTTTATGTAAAGGGGTGTGTGCTTTTATGTAATGGGGAGTTTATGTGTGTGTGTGTGTGTGTGTGTGTGTGTGTGTGTGTGTAGCAGAGAGATCAGGGCTTTATATTTTGTCTCATGATGATTTTGGTAAGTTGTGAAGTAGAATACAATACGCATATGTCAGATTCCATTTATGTTCCAGCTCTGTAGGCCTTTGGGCAGACAGTAAGCCAATGAGGAGTTACTGCATGTACACATGTACGTATGTAGCACCCGATTTAGTCAGTTCAGTAGGGCAACAAAGACGCTTCTGTTGTGATAACTGAGAAGCCTTTTTGTCATGTGAGTAAGCTTTAGACTTTGGTCCAAACAGAAATGAGCAAAAGAATCTGCATGATTCACCAATACTGTGTGAATGTTTGTTTAGATGAGTTTTTTGTTATTTTGAGGGATTTTAATTATGTTTTCTCAGTACACATTTTCAGAGGGCTTTAGGAATTAATAAGCATGACAAGCAGACGAGCAGAGCAGAAGACACAACAACAATACTCACCAGGTGAACTCCCAGGTTACACTCACAGCGCTGTTCGCTCTCATCAGAAATGAAAACTCATAAAAGCCGTTACTGCTGGGATGGCGAGCAGATGCCAGACACGCGTGGTTCCCCTGAAGAGGATCTTCAGCGGGCGCTCTTGGTGCTCCTGACAGCACTTCTGTGTGTCCAGTTCCCAGATGCCTCAGATTAAAACATGTTCCTCGCCTCTGCAAGGAAGAAGGAGGCAGAAGAAGAAAGAAAGAGGCCAGAAGCGGTTTCTGAAGTAAAGAAGCAGTGATACAGGTTGCTTGTGTCAGACTCAGGACCACCAGTGGACACAGTCACAGGCTTCAGAATCAAATTCTGCTGACAGATTGATTACATTGTATTTCTTTATCTTGTTATTTTATATGGAATATGTGAAAAGATTTACATTTTAGAAATTCTGGACAGATGATTTTTTAAATGTAATATATTTTTAGTAAGGGAAGTGGTGATACCTAAGTGAATGTAAGATGGGACAGTCTGGCCAAGGATTATTTTAGCTCTGAATTCAATGCCAGGATAGATAATATAGAGTGATTGGGCTTTTAAAAATTCCAAACCAAAAGATGGGACAATCTGCACAGACCATTTTGTGACAAGTGGGTTTACTAGCTTGAAAACTTTGAGCTCCAACTGACATAAGATCCTTCTCTTCTAGCCATTTTTAAAAATTGCCCTACCAGTTTGTAATGTAAAACAACACATATGAGGGGGTCTCGGCCTTTACTCACAGAGGGGGAGACGGCTGTCACTAAGCTGGGAGCTGGGTGCTGAGAGCAGGCCAGTGACTCATACAGCTGCTGAGCGTGAACGCCCTGTGTCTCCTTGGATCTGTGTGGGGGTTGGGGTGGGGGCCGGCAGGACATGTGTGGGGAGATCCTGGAGATGAGAGTCTGCTGGTAACAGTCCCAGGGAAGCCCCTTGTCTGAGTCACACCCTCCGGCCTGCCAGGCCCTGTCTTCCCTACAAGCTCCTTGGTCTCTGCATGCAAGGCCTCCTCCATTCCGGGTTTCCCACGCAGAGCCTGGGAAGAGGGCAGAGAGACAGCCCAAGGCCATTGTCTTTCTTGGCTGAAGGACAGGGGCTGGGTGAGGACCACAGCCCAGGGCAGTGCCGGTGCCCAGGAGGCAGCTCTGGGCATCTCTGTTGGGCTGGGTCCTGATGTTTTAAGATGTCTGCCCTCCTGGCTGCTGCCCGTTGAGGAGGAAGTGACTCACCCCAAACCAAACAGGTTGAGGCAGCCTTCATCCCGGGCCCCTGGCGGGCCCTGCCAACCTCCAATGCTGAGGTTGTCTCACGTGGGGACCCTCAAAATGTCCTGTCCCCTCATTCTCAAAATCGAGTTGGCTTGGGCTAGGGGTCAGAGACCCATCAGGCCCTCCTTGGGATCCCTCAGCATTTATGTCACAGGGATTAGGGGAGGATGGGGCCTCCAAGAGGCAAGAGTCCCTACTCACCTCCTTAGCAACTGAAGGCCTCTGGGGGCTGGGGGACTGACTCTGATCTCCCCTATTTACCTCATCTGAGGTGGTGGGAAGAAGACTCTGTTTACTGAGGGAAGGGAAATCTGTGTCACTCATAGGGTGACCAGTTGTTCCACTTTCTCCAGTAGTTTTTGGGTCTCTGAGATTTTCAGTGGCACTAGAAGTTTTCTGGGAAACCAAGTCCTAAGTCCTTGACCTGTTCTACTCTGTGGTCAGAGGATCATGCTGTTCCTCTTACCAGAGAGAGGCTGAAAGGCCCATAGGTCTGCATTGGTTGGAGTCCCATGAAGCCACCTTGGTCAGGGTGGCTGTCCCTGCTAATGCTGGTGAGGAAAGGGCCCTGAAAAATGCAGTGCTGAGTAGCAGAACAAAAAGGACTGGGGCTGGAGTGGTGGACAAACTCCCCCTCCCCCCACCATTTTAGGACTCTTCACCTGAGCACCTCAGGGGGGAAAATAGCACAAACTGACCTACCATACCATATCCTCACTGCTATGGTGTGGTCTCTGATCTTAATGCTGTTGCATCCACACTGATCAACGATTTTCTGAGGAGAAAAGACCAATTACATTTAACACACATACTAATTGCACTGCACACCCTAATGTTAGAAACATCATGAAGTGGTCAAGAGAAAGAAGGAGAAAAACACCTTAAAGTACGGGTATCAGAGGAGCACTTGGAGAGTTTACTGATTCGACCTAACAATGATATAGAAAGATCTAGACTGTAATGACAGGAAGAACAAGAAGACTTCAAGAGCACTGGCAATCAGCAGACAGCCAGGTCCCCATGTTCTGGTGCAGTCTTCCCCCTGCTCACCTCTCTGCACCAGCCTTTTGTACTCCTGCTGTTCATAACTCTAAACTTCTGTTGCACCACAATTTCATCTTGACCTTTCATGGCATAGCCTTGGTACACAATGCAGATATTTCCCACGGTGAGTGGAATTATTCTGAGAATGTTCTGTCTGCACACTGATCAGCTCAGCTTGGGGTAGCGGAGTGTTAACCAGCTATCGCTCTTTGTCCAATCAGGTTTGGCTGTAGGCACTGGGTCACTTAACAAAAACATGAACTCATGTAACAGGCAGAGCTAGAATCTCCTAATGTAGGAAGTGAGGTAATGGCTGTCCTTGCATGAAACTCACGATCATGTGGGAAATTTTCACATCTATAGATTTCGGAGCACAGTGAGAGGTATTCATCAACACTTTGTCTTACAGGTGAAAGTAACCCACATTGTTATGTTTACTGCCCTCTTACTTTGGGCTTATTATTTTAAATCATGATCCTCTAGCTCAAGCGGCACATAATCTAGATACCCTGCCATTAAAATCATCAGACCTGAAGTTATAGGATATTAGGTTTATGTAATATACAATTTGTGTGACACATTCTTTTTACTTACGATTTTTATTGAATTACGTACATACAATAAAACAGAATTTTCACAATGCTTGTGGGGGTGCTGATTGTCAGAACTCTTTTTATAAAGCAATTTGAAAAAGAGAATGAAGAATCTTATAATGAATTTACAACTTCATTTTGAATTTGGTTTGAGGCTTGGTTGAGCTGGTTCCACAGTTGGTCTTAACGGAAACTTGTTGAGAGATGAGTTTACGTTTTGCTTGCTTTTTGCATTGTGCTCTTTCAAGCTTTGCTGTTTAACTTATCCTACTAAGTATGACTTTTTGGGCTTACACGTGAATAAACTATTTGAGAAGGCAGGTCCCAGTGTATGTATGCACTTTGTACAATTGTACTCAGACTGGGTAAAAAATGGAACTTTGGGTTCAGAAGGCAAACTTCGAGAAAGAGTATGCATGAGAGACACAGGTTTGATTTTATCCACTCTTGGGTGCAATTTCTATTATCCCAGAACTTTTTTGATCTGGCTGTCCTCAAAGGCATCTGCAGCCAGAACTGGACTGGTACACAAGAGGTCTGAGTCTTTCCTTCCATGCTGGCTCCTCATCATGTGCAGTATAATACGTCTGTAATTCTGTAGCTTAGGAACACCACCCCTTTCTCCCTTTCCATGCATGTCTTTTTATAATATTTTTCTTCTACAAAGCTGCTCCTGTGGAATTGTAACGTACAAAGTCTTTCAAACCATCACATGTGGGTCCTTCAAGGGCTAGAACAGCAGGAGATGCTATAGCCTGATTCGGGACATCCTTCTCTAACTTGTGTGAAAGTGGGCTCTGATCTTGGAGAGCACTTTTTTTTTTTTTTTTTTTTTTTTTTTTTTTTTTTTTTTGGTCTTTTTGAGACAGGGTCTTTCTATGCAGTTTAGGCTGGCCTTGAACTCACTTTTGCAACCCAGGCTGGTCTCGAACTCACATCGATCCTCCTGCCTCAGCCTTCCAAGTGCTGGGATCACAGGTGTGCACCGCCACGCCCGGCTTGGAAAGCATTTGTGACCATACATTATTGTTACCTGCATCAAGAGGTGGATCATTACCTTGTTTACAGCACGCTGTTCCCAAGGCAACAGAGAGGATCACTGGATGACAAGGCTCTGCTTCCTGGTTATAGATTAGCTCAAGCAGCTGCTTTCCTTCTGAGCAGCTTGTCAGGAACTAGAAATTTTGAGCAAGGGCAGATGCATATGCAGAGAAATAACATTTTTTTAATTTGACATGTTGGATTTAGACACTTTTAAAACATCATGTAGAAATTGTTCATTGAGAACTCCTCACATAACTGTGAAATTACTTAGAATAACTTCAATATTCACCCAACTTAGAAGTTAGAGTAGGTCTTGAGATGGGAGCACATCTCTTCACATCTGCCACAGGAAGTGCCAGCCGCATTTAGCAGGCTCACGTGACCCACACTAAAGCGTATTTCACTGAAGCCCCCCACAGATCTCATACCAGGAACTTCTCTTCTCTCCAAGAGCACTACACTTGTATGCAACAGAAAGGAAAGTTAGAGTTTTGGGACTTGGGGAAAATTTGGGAAAATGGGTAAGGTCAAGAAGACAGCAATTTGAATTTTGAATTAAAAATTGTAAGTGGGCCTCTGACAAGAATCAGTGGGAAGTTCTGTTTGTACATAGTGTTGACATTATAGTTCTAACTCATTTTACAGGGCTTTCTGCTAAAATTTGTATTTTCTAGGAATTGATGATAAAGTAACAAAGTGATTCCCTGGGTTTCTTCTTGGCCAAGGCTAAGGAGAAATAGAAGCTTATCTCCCTATTCCAGGCAGTGAAGAGTTCCAAGCAGCCTTGGCCTTGTGTCCCTGTGTCTCAAGGTTCCCACAGAACTGCAGACACATCTGGGCCTGGGGTCATGGTGCAGAGGACTCGCCTGGCAGGATGGCAGGGCGACTTCCCATTACCCACCTGCTTTTATTGTCGGTTTCTGAGTTCAACAACAAAGGGGAACTTTCACCTCGTCCCTGGACCTTGTTCTTTCCTGGAAGTGAGGAAGCTTTTGGCATGTGTACATGCACTCAGGCCCGCAGGGGCTCACAATCTTGGAGTCTTTTGCTAACTGGAGACACAGACAATGACCCCAGAACTTTTCCAGTGAAACAGTCGGAGGCATTGAGGCAAAGCTGAAATTGCTCTGGTAGTCTTTCATTGTTCAAGGTCAGGAAAATGAGAAGCACTTGACCTAAATGCCACATGCATATGTAAAGTGTTCTTAACACTATATTCTATATGGAGAGTTCAGTGGAAACTATTGAAGAAGGGGAGAAATTATATAGAAAAAGGAATTTCTCACCTTAATGCACTGTTTTGTTTTAATCTTCCTCCAGTAAACAGTTTTGGAAAAGGTAAAAATCTTCATTATTTCCTGCTAAGGGTGAGATGGTACAGATTTTCCTTTGTGGTGGGCAGAGAAAAAGACAGAGGAAGTGCCAGTATTTAGCCTGGAAAGTTGCTAAATACCTATATTCAGTGTCATTTTAGCACCATGCAAAGTTGTGAAAAAGAACATTATAGTTTATCTTAACTTCTGGGTAAGCCACGTAAATAATTAAAATTCAAATAGAGATACATTCATGCACCCAACTTCTGAATTTTTTTTTTCCTTTTATGTTTAATGTATTTGATTTTAATCACTGCTCTTATATAATATTTTACATACAAACCTAAACCAAGTTTTCATATGAAACATTCTTATTTTCTAGACATTTTAAAATGAATGCTTTCCTGAGTTTTATATTTAGCAGAGATGATTTCAACAAAGTTCTGCAAAGCATTTTGAAGCTTGCAGTTGGAAGTGACTATATTTACAATGCCTACTTACTCTTCAGTTAAAGGCATTAAACACTATTGTTTCCATGGCGCTTGCTGTGTCAAACTGTTATTTCTGGCATTTTGTATAAGCATCAGGTCAAGAAGAATAGAAAACACCAAATAAATTTCTCAGCAGGAATTCCAGCTTCCTTTCTCATATATGTTTATATTTCTGAGTTCTAAGAGGGAAAGAAAATCTTGTAGGCAGATCAAATTGCCTGAATATTGCTATTATTTCTGCTTATGGGTTTAAGAACATTAAATGTATAGTGGTGTATGCTATGGCAGACAGTTTGATGTAGTAGATACCAACTATAAATCTTCTTGGCTTATAGAAAAACAATAATTCTAAAATGAAATATAGTTTGATTCTTGAACTTATAGTCTCCTGAATTCTTCTTTATATAATTTTTCTACAGGAAAATAAACCGCGATATGATATCTCATTTCCAGATCTCTCACTATTTGGTGCTTTCTAAATCTTAATGTCTGAATGTCTTTAAAAATGTTTAATCATTATAATGTGTAAAGCAATGTGGAGCAGTCTGACATTGTTTGTCTTTGCGTAGTTGAAAAAATGCAAAAATAAATTGTTTGTATAGTGCTGAAAATGGAGGTTGGGATTAAATTGACCTAAGGTTAATGATAGGATGAAGATCAACTGTCAAGTAACAAGTAAATGCTATAGCCTTGGCAATAATTAATGTTGAGCAATGACTAGAGTTCAGATTATTGTAATAGAGATGATATGCTGCTCTGACTGTCCAGAGGTCAATGTTACACGGTTTCCTATGGTTCAGGGTAAATAAGAAGGACTTTCTAGCAAAAGCAATGTAACTGGATACAATGAGCCTGCAGTGACCCCAGGTTCATGGTAGACATAGTTAGTATGTAGAAAGAGTTTATAAAATATGTAGCAACCAATGTTTTATGGGAGTTAGTGCCTTAATGGGGAATGGCAGGAAGGGAGAGCCAGGGAGGTGTTTATATGGCCGTAGAAAACAGACTAAAATTATAGTTTGCAGAGCCATATGTTGGCTATCATCTTGTAATTGCAATGAATCTTCTCTTTAATCCTTCATTTTCTGAATGGCACCATTCTTCCCATAATATATCATTAGTTGTCCTTGCTCTGATAATGCATTGCATTAATATATCATTAAAGCAATAGATATATTAGAGCAATACATTATCAGAACAAAGCTTTCTGGGAGTGATGTATTTCACAAAAGATGGCTCTGTCTCGGGCAGCAAAGGTCCAGAAGCAGAATTACTTCAACAAGAGAGAAGATGACTCTGTGTCGCATCCTCTTAGGCCTCTGATATCTGACTCCAGTTGTGGGTGACCCAAATGAAAGGCACATTCTACCTTCTGTTGAACTGTTGAGACTTCATGAACATTCTTGGCTGTGGTGAATTTCTCTTTTAAGGTTCAAAAGTCTTTCATGAGAGAGGGTTCTTTACAGGCCATAAATCATACAATGCTATGTTGTTTCTGGGGAGAGAAGTTCATCTGGGAGGCCCTGGCAAGCACCCGGGTTGGGTGGCAGTTCTGCCTTCTGTTGACACAGAATGTCACCTGCATTCGCTTTCTCTGCCACCTCACTCTAGTCATCATTTTTCTATTAATATTTTGTTAAGTCTGTTAACCTGGCATAGGTGTTTTCAGAATCAAATATTCGATCTATAAGTCCATAGGACAGGTTTGAAAGATGCTCAACACCTCCAGAAAAAAATCCAGAATTCAAGAAAAGGCAAAGACCAACAACTAGAACAATTTATTCCAGGTGGACATCTGTGCGTTCTGCACCAGTGGGCTGGAAGAACAGTGCCCTGACAGGAGAACACCAACAACTGTTTGATTGTCTTTCAGAGGGAGATGGGTTTGATTTTAAGGACTTAGCTGTCATTCTGTTCTGTTGATGATTGGTTTAAGAATTCAGAATATAAGGATGGTTGGATCTGCAGGGCTTGGATTCTTTGACTGTGTGGGCGTATTGCTATGGTTTTCTAAAAAAAATTTATTTTTAGGTATTTGGTACAGGGTCTCATTGTGCAGGTTGAACTTGTAGTGATCCTCCTCTTTCAGGCTCCCCAGAGCTGGGATTACAGGTGTGCACCACCATGCTTTGTTTCAGTGGTCAGCTCAGTGAACTTGTGCGGGGCTGGCACAGTATGTGGTACCAGGGATCAAAGTCAGATCCTTGCACTTGCCTAGGTAGGCAGCTGAGCCTACCTAGACAGCTGAGCCTACCAATCTGTAGCCCATGTTGCCATGCTGTCATGTTTACTTGCAGAAAGAGTCATTAGTGCCATGGTTAGTTCTGGGGGTTTTATGGCAAAACCCTAATCACATCACAGTACTTTCTGTGCAAAAATCAGATTTCTTGTTTAATGCCATACCTTGGAGTCACCAGAGATGACCTATAGAAAGTCCAAGGGAAGGAGTCGAGTAGTTATAACAATTCAAAGGCAAGCTGGCTAGATTACAACTGATGGGAAGAATTCCATTTATCAGGATGTGAAAGAGGAGGGGTAGTACTTCCTAGATAGTGACCTCTTATATTTAAATGAGTCTGAAAGAAAGGGTTATTTATGTTCTTTCCTTTTCAGAATACTCTCACAGCTGTGAAGTCATTATTCTGTTCTTTCCTCCCTTTCTTCCCAGAAGAAGCAATAATCTCATTCTAACAAGAGCATAAAGCAGGGCCTGCTTGCCAGCCCCACTTCCCGCGGTACGCTGAGATGGCAATTGAGACTGGGCTTGGTGACGCACGACTGTAATCCCAGTTCTTGGGAGGCTATAAACAAGTGGATCACTATGAGTCCAATCTAGTAGTGAGACCCTGAACACCCTGTAGACCCTTCCCTAAAATACAAAACAACAGCAAAAACAACAAACATAAAGCAGCAGCCAGTATCTTGAGAAATTTGACCCTGTTTAAAGGATGACATTCCATCATTCCATAGGGGTTTTTTCTCTGGCACTCACAGGAAGATTTGAGAGTACTCCAAGGAGGAGCATAATGTTTGCTAATGTAATTTAACAGTAATTGTTGTGACTATTTGTCCAATGTCCTTTTCCTATACTCCTGATAGGAGATCTTTGTTAACTACCTGGCCATTTCTATTGGATGACTTAGATAGATAGATGTATCTGCTTGTTAAAGGGTTGAATATCCCTTGATAGATTGGCATATATCCCAGGGGAGAGAGGTAGAGAACTGCTGCTATTCTATCAGTTCTAGTTCTCTGCATAGAAGTTTGTTACAAAGCCAAACTCCCATCAATTATGCGCCGTGGAGGGAAAGAACTTGAAGCCAGCCTCATTGCAAAATGGGAACAACTTTGGAGTGAAGATGGAGAAGCAGGCTTGTAGGAAAAGACCATTATCTCATAAATGAACTTGAGTCCCATTGTGTGTTTATTGACCAGTGATTCAGACACTTAATCCCAGATGATAAGAAAATAACCAAGTGATGTGTTTAGCATTTTATGAAAATAGACTTAGTCCCTAAAAAGGCACTGGCATATACTATCCCTGAATTATTGCAGATTAATTTGTTGATTTTAAATATTTTATAAGATAAACCAATTAAAGTTTAGAAGAATATAGCCACTAATTAAAAATTAAGCAATCAATGCAAAACAACACACATACACAGAGTGAGCCATCCCATCCATCACCGAGGACTCTAAGGAAGGGCAAATAACTTCCATCAGGTTTGCATGTAAGACACACTTATCAGCTTACTTAATAAACGCTTTTGGACATTAAAAAGCCTGTTTCTATGTGGTCCTGAACCAAGGATTTGCACACCCTACTCTTGTGCATTCTCTGAGCTTAGTGTAAGAATGACGGGCTTAGCAAAGTCCACCAAGGGCTTGCCAGCATGCTACACTACCTTTATTGTGAATAAAGGTATTCTATCTATCTATCTATCTATCTATCTATCTATCTATCTATCTATCTATCTATCTATGATTTTTGTATTGAGTGCAGGGTCTACAGGGTTTCACTACACAGATTGGACTCATAGTAATTCTCCTGTTTTCAGCCTCCCAAGCACAGGGACTACAGGTGGGTGACACCATCCAGTCTCAATTGCCATGTCAGTGTGCTCCAGGGAGCAGGTCTGGCATGGCATGATGGGGATTGAACCCTGGCCGCTGCACTCTGCCTAAGGAGGTGCTTTAGTTCACTGAGCTATCTGCCAGCCCTAAATTTATTTATTTATTTATTTATTGATTGATTGATTGATTGAGGTATCAGGGATTGAACTCAGGACCTTGTGCTTGCCAGGCAAGCCCTTATTCTACTGAGGTATCTCCCATAGAAAAGAAGGCATTTGAGAAATAAAACAAGTTAATATGGGTGTCCTTGAAGAGTTTTCTTGTAACACAGTCTGAACTTGGAAGATAGATGAATTAGAAGCCTTGTGCAGATGAGAATGCAGTGACTTGCAGATATTACTAAGGAGACTGTAAATTGTTTCCAACTTGCTAGGGCAATTTGGTGATGCACGTTTAAATCCCTGATAAATTTCATGTTCTCTGTCCCAGAAATTCTAGATATAGGACTTGATTTTTCTTTAAATCTTGAGGTTGCCTAGATTTAGCAACAAGAATATTCATTTTTAGCATTATTCACAAGAGCCAACTTTTAAAATAGTCTACATGTTCAAAAATGATGTCAGTGTCTTACAGACCAGATTATAGCAGAAGCCAGAGCAAAATTTTAGCAATAACTATGAAATTTCATTAATGATTTTATAGGACAAAGCTATGTTCCCAAACAATATTACTGAGACATTTCTCTTAGTTTAAAAAGAGTTACACATGAGAAACGTTACACACTGCAATTTCTTTCTACAGGCAGATGGCACAATTATGCAGGCAGACGCATCTCAGTAAAAATAATAATTATCTGTGTGAAGCAGTGATAAATTATTTTACTTTATTTTTGCTTATTTGTAGAAGCTTTATTTTCTAAGTTGAGTGTTTATATGTGATAATGCACTAACAATGCCCTTGTTAATAATAATGCGCTTGTGGGTAAAAACAAGAGGCAGTGTGATTGGAGAGAGGAGGTATATGGAGATAAAGTTGTAGATGTGCACAGGAGCCACAAAAGCCTTCATTGTTGAGCCCTCCGACAGGGTATTTTCACCACACATGATGCATTTTGTTAGAGTTCCACAAAATTGAACCATTGCTATGCAAGATATTGACAATTTTGTTTTACATTAAAAATTAGAGGCCATTTGAATCTCTCCCAACTCAAAAACCTTGATGAAGGGTCATACACTATCAAGGCTTGTGGACTGGGTGGTGCGAGGCTGTGTTTACCACTTGGCCATGTGGCAGGGCCACCTTGGCTGCCACCATCCTTTGTAAATCTCCAGTGAACCACAACTTTTTACATGCTTGGGGATATCTGTGAATGATCTAATGGCTTCCTTTCTATTATTTTAACATTTGTTGCTGGTATAATTTATAATCTTCATTATATCCTACCTGTAATGCTATAACAAGGTCATCCAGAGCTCATTAAGTGGTAGAGCTGTGAAACACTCTAGAACTCATGGACTTTGAAGTAGAATCTAGATGTGCTAAATCTGCAGTGAGAAGGCCAAGCATCCACTGCAGGATTGTGTGCTTTTAATGTAAGAGAGAGCACTTCAAAATATTAGAAAATACACAAGGAAAATAAAAAGCAATGTTAAAGGAAATGTATGTTACAAGGTGTGCAGATTTATGTACTATAGGCTGGTGTTCCTGCCCTGCACACACTTTATATTCAGTGCTGTAGGAAAAGTAGATTTGAATTGTGTAAGTTTTGAATTATATGCTATGATTTCTCCAGGAATGCATTCTTGGCATAACATGCAATTATTTCGTATAATGGTTTGTATGTGCGTGTGTGTATGTGTGTGTGTGTGTGTGTGTGTGTGTGTGTGTGCATGCACTAGCATGTGCCTGCATCTCATAATACACAAAGGGCATAAAGGATGTTGAAGAAAGAGTGACATGAGTTTTAGAAGTCTGCTCAGGTTTCTGCTCAAGTGGGAGAATGAATGGGAGAAAAGAGAAGGTGAAGCCAGAGAGATAACTGAAAAGGGGCAAGAAGGAATGGGAACTGGTGCAAGAACTAGTACAAAGCACGGGGACAATTAGTTTGCATGGATCACGCACCTTAACTTACATAACGTGAAAGGCATTATTTCCTCTTTATAGTAAGAAAAGTTAATCAGAGGCCACCAAGAGGCATGCATGGAAGGACTCCTATATTAACTCCTTAATTTGGTTTTTTGTTCTTTTGATTATTCCAAAGAGAAAATTTTAATGATAAAACAACGCATGCTTCAAAATTCAAATAATGAGCAAGTGGGATATATATATGGCTTTATATATATGTGGATATATATATATATATATATATATATATATATATATATATGAAATGAAAGTTCAGCATCCTCATCTCCTCAGCACTCAGTTTTGACCTTACAAGATAATCAGTGCCTGTCATTTGGTTATGACCTTCTAGACATTTTTATACATGCAGATGTATCATTCTGTACCTGCCCTTCAATAACATGCTTCTCCCTATATGCAATCACATGTTAGGAACATGGACCACTATCCACTTTATCCTTCAAAGAAAGATTTATTTTTAAGAAACATTATACATTCACAGAAAAACTGAGTGAAGGTCAGGTTCCACCACCAACTGATATCCCATCCCGCCATAATACATGCGCCACAATCAATAATCTTTTCTGGACACAGCATCATCTGTCTAACTCCACAGTTTGCTTTAGAGTCCACTTGCAGCGCTGTACATTGTTTGGGTTTGGACATATGTATGATGTCATGTGCTGATGTAGTTACCACTGAAGTAGCATATAGAATAATTTTCTTACCCCAAACATGTTCTGTGTTCTACATACTCATTTGTGTCTTCCCTGTAATATTTGGCAACCATTATATTTTAAAACTGTTTCTTTAGTTCTACATCTTCTAGGCAGTCATATGCTTGAAATTGAACCTTCTAAGCCTTTTCATATTGCATTCCTCCGCTTGATAATATAGCTTCTTCCATATCTTTTCACGGTTTGCTAGTTCCTTTCTTTTTAGTGTTAAGTAGTAGTCCGTTGTTTAGATGTACTACAGTTTATTCGATCCACTAAGTAGTGAACATCTACTAGTTAAATTTTTTCAACTA
>PVKN010016832.1:0-17664 GCA_004027915.1 Capromys pilorides | reverse complement strand
GAGGCAAAAAAAAAAAAAAAAAATGCACCAAAAGACCGCTAGATTTAATAAGCAAAGTTAGTACTAGAGCTGGATACAAAATCAGCACTCAAAAATCAATACCCTTCCTATACTTGAATGACAGACTCACTGAGAGAGAAATTAGGAAACGACACCAACAATAGCATTCCCCTCAATATGAAATATCTAGGAATCAATATAATGAAGGAAGTAAAAGACCTCTACATTGAAAACTGCAGTACTTTTGAAAGTGGAGATTGAACAGGATACCAAAAAAATGGAATAGTATCCCCTGCCTTTGGTTTGGAAGGATCAATGTAGTGAAAATGGTCATACTTTCAAAACTGTTACACATATTTAATGCAATTCTGATCAAAATTCCAATTGCATATCTCATATATTTAGAGAAAACAATCCTAAAATTCATTTGGAACCAGAAAAGATTTAGAATAACAAAAGAAGTTCTTGGCAACAAAAGCAAGGCAGGGGGCATCACAATCTTAAAGTTGAAATTATATTACAAAGCTACTGTGATAAAAACAAAAACAGCACAGTACTGGCAAAAACAAAAGCAAACAAACAAAATAAGAACAAAAACAATAGCAAAAAGAGATCTGATGATCAATGGAAGAGATTAGAACATGTGGAAATAACTCCAGACATACGATCGTATCTTTGCCAAAGTTGTCAAATATACTCACTGGAAGAAAGATAGCCTCTTTAATAAATGGTGCTGGAAAAACTGGCCACTCAGATGCTGAAAATTAAAACTGAATAATGCCTGTCCTTCACTATGCACTGAACTAAAATTGAAGTTAATCAAAGATGTAAATATTGGGCTGGCCAGATAGCTCAACGGATTAAAGTGCCTGCTTAGGCAGATGCAGAGACCAGTTTCGATCCCTGGCTGTGCCGTGCTGGTTTCGTTTCTGGGGCACACTGAGAAAGTGATTGAGACTGAGAGTGGTGGCACATGCCTATAATCCCAGTGCTTGGAAGGCTGAAACCAAGAGAATCACTACAAGTCCTGTCTGTGTAATGAGACCCTGTACTAAATAAATACATAAAAATGATGTAAATATTAAAACAGAAACATTAAATCTGCTGGAAGATAGAATAAGTAAAGCTCTTGGAGACATTGGGGCAGGTAAAGATGGTATGAATAAAATCCTCATTGCACAGAAACTGTCACAAAGAATCAAGACGTGGGATCTCATCATATTAAAAATCTTTTGCACAACAAGAGAAACCACCAACAGAGTGGAGAAATAACCCATAATGTGGGGGAAAAAATTTCCAGCTGTTCCTCGAGGAATTATGCTATCTAGAATATATAAAGAACTAAAAAAATCAGACCCTTAAACTGAAAGACCATGTCACAAATAGGCATCTGAAATAATTGCACAATTCTCAAATGAAATACAGACAGCAAGTAACATATGAAAAAATGTTCAACATCACTGATAATGCAAGAAAAGTACATTAAAACAACACTGAGATTCCATCTCACACCAGAATGCATGGTTATTACCAAGAAATCAATCAGTAGCAAATGCTGGTGGGGGTCCTATGGGAAAGAAAAACCCTTCTCCACTGTCGGTGGTAGTGTGGACTGGTGCACCCAATGTGGAAATTTTTCAGTAAACTAAGATTAGAGGCTCCATTTGATCCAGTTATTTCTCTTCTTAGGGAAAAGATAATAATATTATCTTTCTGATAATATTAAAAGCATTATACCATAGTGATATATGGATACCCATGTTTATAGCACCATAGTTTGTAACAGCTAAATGTTGGAAAAAGACCAAATGCCCATCAACTGGTGAATGAATAAAGAAGATGTGGGGTTCTTTTTTGTACAATAGAGTAATACTTGGTTGATACTCTTGAGACATTTCTAGGTAAATGGATGCACCTGGAGACCATACTCTTTAATGAAATAAATTGAACACATGTGAATACCACAGTGTTTCTCCGGTGTGAGAAATTAAAAATGTTAATAAGGACCAAAATATATTGTGAAATAGGGAGAAAATATTCAAATGGGAAGGGGAACAAGAAAGGGGGAAGGGAATGGAAAGAAGGGAAAAGTTAAAAAAAAAAAAGTGAGAAAAGAAGGCAGAAGTAGAAAAGAGGAAAGGGAAAAGTAAAAAGATGAGAAAATAATGAAAAAGTAGAAATGGGGAGGGATGGAGGGATTGAAGGAAGGGGAAGTGAATGGGGAAAGAAGAAGCAAGTTATATCACAAATTCCTTATGATGGATATGATCATCACGTGTATCTACAATGCACCAATAAAACCTGATTGGAAAAGAAAACAAAAAGAATGTCTGACCATATTCTCCCATCCTTATTTTGCCATCCACGTATCTTCATTAATAAAATCCCTCTTTAAATTGCACCTGGGGCAGGAGGATTACTGGGAATCAAACTCAGGATCATGCACTTTCGAGGCAAGCACTGCACCACTGAGCTAAATCCCCAGCCTTTGCATTTCATTTTAAATCTGGATTATCACATCTTTAAAAATCTCACAGTGATGCAGGTCATAGGGCCGCAGAAGAGATGATTCATTTTCTACTCATTGTAAAATGTTATACTTGATTCTCCTTAACACAAAACAGGCTAGCAAAAGAAATGCATCACAAGTTTACTTAATCAGCTTCACGTGTACTGTTCAAAATGAACACCAAGGACTCAGGGTAAGCCGTTCAGTTTTTGCTTAGGTCCTGTGAAGGCTGCAGCCTGTACAAATATGATTTGTCCAAAAAGATGAGCTGAAAACCTGTGACTGAGGGCAGGAAGCCAGCAAGGCCTATTCAAATTCTTGTTGACCTCTTGTTGCACTCATGTCTTCCAGGTCCAGGCAGGACTCCTTCCAGAATGGGGGTCTCATTGATCTGCAAACAAACAAGATAGGCCAGAGAATTTCTTCTGAACTATTCCTTAGACAGCCAGGCAAAGGAAAGGTAAAGTGATATTTTTAGGTTTTACAGATGGCTTTGAAAAAAGAGTCCTGATTATTTGACCACCTTAATGAGGAGGAATTTTTTCTTTTTATTCTTGCCTCTGGAAAAAGTAGGGGGTAAAAGGGCTAGGGGTATAGCTCAGTGGTAACTACCATGTACAAAGCCCTGAGTTCAATCCCCAGAACCTCCCACCCTCAATAAGAAAATAGGTAGTAAGGGACAAGGGGCACAGGGGAAGGCTAGGGGGATTGGGATATCATTTTTCGACCTCTTGTAAGGTACATTAAACATAGGAGCTACTGAATGATGGGTATTTTTCTCTTCTAGGAAAACAGTTCAATAAAGTTTTTCTTCATCAAAAGAATGATGAGGAAAACATAACTTCTTCTGTCATTTCTTGTTGTACGTTATGAGTTGGTGCTGAAAGAAATGACAAGACCCAATGAATTTCGCTTCAGAGGTCTCACTGAGATTCGTCTCTCTCCAAGTGAGCCCAGAGCTCCAGAAACAGCTCACCTTTATTGGGGGCTAAAAGCAGGCTAAGGAATGTGCTAACTACTTTGGTGAATACAGACTACAAATCACTATGTCTTCTACTACTTACTTAACACTAGGTTCACACAGATGCTAACAGATAACAAACAAGAAGGGGAGGAGACAACCATTAACATTCCAAGCAAGAGGTCAATAAACGGCACCAGCAAGAGAAGCTATCTGCAGCCTTAAGTCCCAGCTTTCCAGGATTTACAACAAACAGCAGCCCTCCCTGGGCTCTGTTTCTTGTTTCCTGCTTCTTGGGATATCAATTAGGCTTGTCTCATCTTTATATTACTATAATTTTTGTACTATTATTTATAAATATAGCATTGTTAGGGATGCTTATTTTTTAATGTTTAAATTACTCTTTTTATCAGTGTATGTTTGCAGAATATAATAGATGTCCTACAAACTTCTAATTAATTTTATAACTGTACTTCCAAAAGTAACACAGGTCAGCAGCATTCAGATGAAAGGGATAGATCAATTAAATTGTACTCTAACAAATGTGATTTGCCTCTGCATTCCCAGCTTCTCCAACTTCTAGAAGAAGATGGAAATTTTGGATTTTCTAGAGCTTTATTCTGTTGCAGCTTCTCTTTCCCATAAGCTTGCCTTTGCAATGAACTCTATTGTCATGTCTCAGAGAATCTGAAATTTCTTATATAATTCCATATATATGCAGTGTCTAGCTGCTACCCCTTCCTAGAGTCACCTTCTGTACCCAAAAATCCTAGCAGCTGACCCTTTAATATAGTGTGTTATAAATCAAATTTAAGCCAGGGATGATAGTTCAAGCTTGTAATCCCAGCACTCCAGGGCTACCACTTCAAGCCTAACCTGGACAATTGAGCATGACTCTGTCTTAGAATACAAACCAAAATAAAACAAAATATCAAACTAAAAGATAAAAATGTTTGATTGTAGCTCAGTTACTCAGTGTGAAGGCCCTGGGTTCAATTCCTAGTATGAGAAGATGGGGGGTATGGGGGTGAAGAAGAGGGAGAAGGAAAGAAATCCTGGAGAGATTTCCCTGAAGCCCAGAAATCTTTAGATAACTAAGGATATGGTGCCACCTAGTGCTAATTTTGCCCACATCAGCCAGAACTGTGAAAGGTTAAAAACAAAAAAATACAGACCAAAACTGAAATTGTGAAACAGACTGTTCATGTGTAAAGAACAAAGATCGTCACCATTGATGCTGCTATTCAAGGACACATGCTATATCTAGCTATAAGATATGGCAGAAATACTTACCACTGATAATAAATAGTTAAGCTGTAAAGTTTAAGAACAACTTGGCATTATGCATAGTATGCTTCTCTTTCTGTCTTTGTTAGACACACACACACACACACACACACACACACACACACACACACAACTGAACCAGCAGTAATCTTTGGGCTTGGTCTTCAAAACCTATGGAGGATATGAGCACTTCTCACCTGTACAATGATCCCACTAGCATGAGCTGCTACTCTCTGACTGGAATTATTCCAGGTCACCTGACAGCTGTTTGCACCCTAGCCCTCTTTCGTCTAGTCTCAACAAGAAAGTCCATGTCTTTTTTAGAGGAAATGAGATCATGCCTTTGCTTAAAAATCCTCTAGTAGCACCCCATCTCCCTTTACCATTGCCATCATCCCTATTCCATTCTCTGTCTTCAATTCCTACTATTTTCCCCAGCTACATAGGAGGCTGAGATAGAAGGGTCACAACAAATTCAAGGCCACTGTGGGAAGGAGACTTTTGTCTCAGATTTTAAGAAGAAGGGGCTGGAAACATAGCTCAGCATTAAAGAGTTTGCTTAGCACCAGAAGCCTCTGGGATTTGCCATGATGAC
Organism: Capromys pilorides; assembly: GCA_004027915.1. NCBI lineage: Eukaryota > Metazoa > Chordata > Mammalia > Rodentia > Capromyidae > Capromys > Capromys pilorides. The sequence continues at coordinate 12,312 of PVKN010016832.1, read as the reverse complement.
AGCTTTGTGAATGTAGGAATAAACAAACTCCTTGTGTCCTGCATTTGCACTCAACAATCAACAAAAAATAATTCTGTGATAAAAATATGTGTGCGTGCGTGCGTGCGTGTGTGTGTGTGTGTGTGTGTGTGTGTGTGTTTACCACATACCAATCAAACAATAAATTTTGTAGTGGACATCCCTTCATTCAATTTGTGCATAAGTAGGGGTCAAACCAGAGAAATGACACAGCACTGAGGAACTTTGGAAGGCATTTCAGCTTTATTATGATAGCAGGCTGGGGGACACTGAGGTCCAAATCACCAACCTTGTCTTGGAGTAAAAGTTACCTATATAGGTTTTTAGGAGGAAGTACAAAATGCAGATAACAGGATATTCTACAGTTGGTTACACAATTTGTCATACATTGCTAAACAGAACTTATCCTAGGTAAACTAACTGGGATTACTATCATATAACAAGGAGGTCCAGGTTATGATGAGCAGGGAGAACGAGTCATGGTCTAAGACTGAGCAGAGCTGTCCTTGATGTGATCCATCTTTGAGAAACTCGAAAGCAAGCAAAACATAGCAGGTTGCACTCCTGGGTGAACCACACTTCTCTTGCAGCTAGCATCAGGATGTTAAAGCTCATTAAGTTGTGTAATTTCCTAACTGTGGGAACAGGCTGTGCTTCCCAGATCCATCTTTGCACAGTGTTGGAAATGTAAGTTTTAAGCTTTCCATTATGTTTAAGATTGCCTCTACAGATTCAATTGTAACACCATTTACTCAATGGTAAGATCAAAACCCATAGGTCTAGAGTTAAGTATCAAGACTGCCTTTCCCACTTCCTGAATTCCCAGTGATTATATTTGTGTTTTTAGATGTTTTCTGGTGTTTGATTTTAATTTGCTTTTCTTTCCTTTAGGTTTTATAACTTTCCTTCCTTATTTCTTTCCTGAATCACCTCCTCTTTCTCTCTCTTTTTTTCCTTTTTTAAGTGTCTTGCTATATTACCCAAGTTGCCTTCAAATTCTTGACCAGAATTTATCTGCGCCTCCACACCCTGCCTTTAAGTATTGATTTTGAGTGGTTTTCTAGTGATCTTTATGGGGATTACAAGTATCAATTTTATAACAACCTGGAGAGCTGAATTCCTACCACTATTCCACATAATATGACCTTGTCTCCCTGGCTCAAGTGAGTGGTCTGGGAGAGGTAGATGATGAAATTTGGACTTGGAATCAAAAGAGAGGCTAATTTTTGGCACTACTTGGGATGGTGTTCCTCATCCAGTGAAACAAATGGGCAAGCTTCTGCACCGAGGGGCATGGAATATCACGTGCCCATGGGAGTTACAGAGAAGTGTGAAATACAGTCCTTATATTGAGCAAAGTGACACAAGAGATAAACTGCACAAAGGAAAGCTCCTATTTTGTCCAAGTGATAAGTTAGTTCCTAAAAGTCAGTGACAGATAAATCAAGATTCTCAAAAAGTTCATCACCCAAAAAAGATAGCAGAACCAACAACAGGAGAACCAACATATTACACAGCAATGCTAGATCTGAGCAGAGAGCACTGCAGGCACTCAGAGGTCATCTATGCTAAACTCAGAGGGACACTTCAAGAGGAAAGGGACCTACCTACTTCTTGTAATAGTGATAATAACTAACATCACTAGGAGACTGCTGTCTTGTTAAATCCTCTCTATAACATGATGTGGTAAGTACAAATATAGTCCAATTTTGTAGAAAACTAAGGTTCAATAAAGTTCAGTGATTTTCTAAAAGTCCTACAGCTCTGGAGTAGAGAGCTTATGGAGTGCTTAAAAACCGAGCAGGGGCTCTTTGACCTCCATTATTGCATTTGGTTTCATACCAGTCATGCACTCTGCTTCAAAAATGAGCCATGCCAAAAATGTAAAGAATATCCATTAAAGTTCCTTCTTATAACAGTGTGACCATTACATTGCCCCATGCCCTTGACCTGCGTCTCATTCAAGAACGACTTACCAGGGCCGGCGAGATGGCTCAGTGACTTAAAGCGTCTGCTTAGGAAAGCTTAGGCAACCACAGGGACCACAGCTCGATCCTCAGCACCACATGCTGTGTCAGCCCCACCCCCAGGGCAGGCTGAGCCGGCCATAATATGAAAAATAAATAAATAAATAAATAAACAAACAAACAGATTCAATTATTAAAAAAAAAAAAAAAAAAAAAAGAATGACTTACCTCACCAGCACAAAGCAGATGAGAGAGCTCCTGGTCCTGTCCTCCCTGGCGGTCTTCACATGCCTGCATGCCTTACTTACCTGGTTCGCTCAGGGAGCCCTTGTAAAGGGTCTGTGCCTTTCCCAGGGATGCTGTTCTCTCTTGGAACTCACCACTGGTTTCTTGCAATGCTGTGCTCTCATTCCCAACCAACTCCTTTCTCTTTGTTCTCATTTCGGTAAATCCTTTTACCCCCTGTGTCTCTAGCTCTCTGTGTGCTGTCTCATGGCAGAGATGAGCAACCATAATTAAATGTGGTGAATTGTAATAAGTTGTATTCATAACCACTGAGATGCATCACCAACAGGCTGGAGTCCAGGGAAGAGACCTGAGCTTAGAGATACACATCTAAGCAACAGCGGATGGCCTAGGAATAGATGCAATCACCCATGTAGAATGTTTTTGGGATAAAGAGAAAAATATCAAGAATCCTGAGGAATGCTAATTTTGCGTGAAAAGTTCAAGAAATAAAGTCATTGAGACTCAGTAGCACATGCCTCTAACCTCAGCAAAAGGATCACCAAGTTGAGACAAGCCTGGCTACATAGAAAGGTCAAGATTAATCTAGACTACCTAGTAAGACCCTGTCTAAAAAAAAAGGAAAAAGAAAAACAAAAGGAACTGGGTTGTGTAGCACTGAGGGTTGCTTGCCAAATGACCTTTTCATTTTATGAATTTTGGGTGGCAGCTTACTCAGCTTGGTGGAGAGTAGTTCAAAACTGCTGTGAGGGCTGGGGAGATAGCTCAGTGGTTTAAGTGCCTGCTTGGAAAGCACAAGGACCTGGGTTGGATCTCCAGTACTAACCCAGGTCCTTGTGTTGGCCCCAGAACTCCAGACATGCTGTGCCAGCCATCAAAACTAGGCATGGTGGTGCACACCTGTAATCCGAGCACTGAGGAGGCTGAAACAGGAGGATCACTATGAGTCTGAGAACTTATACCAAAAAACAAACAAAAATTATTGTGAGCCAAATCACGGCAATATCTCATCCCTTCACTACTGGTGGGCCTGAGTGGACTTGTGAGCCACAAGTGACAAGTATTTTGTTCCTTCAGTAAACATCTGCTGATTTCCTATGGGGTGCCAAGGCCGCGAGGATGCAGCAGGGAATAAAATCTTTGTCCTCACAGAGCCAACTTGTTGATAAGAGGAGACACATAATAAAGAAATGAAGATGTATGTCAGCTATTGATAATTCTAAGAAGAGAAACTAGAGCAAGGAGAATAGGAATACGAGATAAGACATGATGATATTTTATAGTGTAGTCAGGGAAAGCTTCTCTGGTAAAATGGCACAAAGTGAATGGGACACTCCTTGTGAATACAAATATCACTCACCAGGTGTTCAGCACCACCTGTGTGACCATGGAGAGAGCCATGTGGGACAAGAGCCTGCACTCTGGATGCCATCATGGGCAGCCAAGTCCATCCCACTGACCCAGCACTGTGAAGGAAAGGACCAAACGTGGAATCAGGAAGGGGTTGTATTCTAGAAACTGAGGCTCCAAATGCTTAGAGAAGTCAAAGAAGATGTGTATGTGCGTGTGTGTATGTGTGTGTGTGTGTGTGTGTGCCATTGCAGTAATGAGGACTGAACCCCAAGACTTCATGGTGAACTATAGCTCCAGCTCTTTTTTTATTTTATTATTTTTAAAAATTTTTAGGACAGCATCTTATTAAGTTGGTAAATTGCTAAATTGTCAAGCTGGACTTGAACTTTCAATTCTCCTGCCTCAGCCTCCCAGAATGCTGGAATCGCAGGCACATTCAGCAAGGATAGTGTTTTAAAGCACCTAATGGTGATCTTGGCCAAAGCAATTTCTGAAGAGCTGTAGTAGGAAAATCATCCCACCACAGGAAGGATGGGTAAAAATGTTGATATACTGCGTCAACTTAGGAAGTCTAGAAGTTTAGCCAGGTGTGGTGGCACACGCCTGTAATTCCAGCACTTGAGAGGCTGAGGCACGAGGATCAGTATGAGTTCGAGACCAGCCTGGGCTACGAAAGTGAGTTCAAGCCTAGCCTGAACTGCATAGCGAGACCCTGTCTCAAAAAGACAAAAAAAAAAAAAAAAAGTCTAGAAGTTTAAGCAACTCAGCAGTTCTACATTTTGAGATGTAAAGGACATAGCCTTATGGCTCTGGGATGTTGTTCATTATGTCAACTTGAGAAGTTTAGAAGTTTAACTAGGTGACTCAGCAGGAAGCCAGGATCCTCACTTTGTAAACATCCTGAGCCTGTGCAAGAGGAGGGCATGGAGATGGTGTGAGTCTATACCTGCCCTACGGCAGGTTGTCTGCATACAATATAAGGAAGGAAAAGAGGCTTGCTCATCCCCCTTTTTCCACTCTTGTTGCTTTCTCCATCTTCTCTGTTTGAACTATTGCCCCTCATCATGCCACCCTGCCTCAAGGCCAGCTGTGGACTGAAATCTGTACAAACTGTGCACTAAATAAACATTTCTTTCCTTAACTTTGGGTGCTAGGATTGTTTATCTCAACAACAAAGGAAAGTAATTAAGACAATGAGTCAAGGGGCTTGCTGTGGGAATGGAAGGCAAAAAATAGCATGATGACTGGGTTAATATAAATCAGAGACCATGATTTTAAAGGGAGACCTGTACATTTTCTTGACATCGAGGAAGAATAAACAAGTGACAAACAGGGGCTGGGGCAACACCTCAGTAGAATAAGCACTGGCTGGCAAGCACAAGGGCCTGAGTTCAATACCCAGTTCCAAAAAAAAAAAAAAAAAAGGGATAAACAAAAGAGAGGGATAAGCTAAAGACACAGGGAAGACGGTTGAGGAAAAGGCCATGGTTGTGTGGGAAGACGTATGTGCACGTACTATTCTCAGCAAAGCCGAAGAACTTAGATGGCCTTGAAATCCTCCCCTCTGGGCTCGCACCAACTCTCTCCTTGCTCCTCCCATCAGTCAACCAAGCTGCTCTCCCTTGCTGCTTCAAGCTTCTGACCAGGGATCACCACGTTAGAGTCTCGGCCAGCAAGGTAGCTTGGAGGACTAGCACCTGCTCAGACAAGCACAGGGGACCAAGATTTGATCCCCAGGACCACATGCCATGCTAGTCCCATCCTTGGGCACTCTGAGCTGGCCATGGAGACCAGGTGTGGTGGCAGACATTTGTAATCCAAGTGCTGGAGAGGCTGAAAACAGGAGGATCACCATGAATCCGAGCTGTGTAGTGAGACCCTGTATCAAATACATTAAAAAGAAAGAGAGTGAGAGAGAGGCTCTTGGCCACTCTGTATAAAGCAACCCTGCATGCTGCTCCAAATCCTGTTTCACATTTTTTTTTTCTGTCACTTTCATTGCCTGCTGACCTATTATATGTCTCATCTTTTTAATTCCACTGTGTCTGTCATTACTAGAATATAAGGGTCCCAGGTGCAGGGACTTGACTTTGTTTATAGTCCTGAGAACATATGTGAGACATGTAATAGGCATTCAGAAGTGTTTGTGAAGTGAACAGGTTTGATAGAACTTATACAAGATACTACAGTTGACATGGCTTAAACAATAGAACTCTATTTTCTCACAGTGATGGGAACTATGAGATCCCAAGATCAAGATACTAAGAGTGGTGGTTTCTCCTGAGCCTGTCTCCATTCTGATGGTAATTGCACGGAGGACCCCTATGTCTGGAACCAGAGGCAAAATTGTAAGTTTAGCAAAAGGGATCATTATTGTGAAACTGGGTGGTCAGAGAAGGCTCAGGATGCAGATATTTATACAAGTACACAAATAAGTGCATTTTTAAAAAGTTTAATTCCTTTATTACAAGCAACAGGTGCTTGCAGTTTGTTGATTTTTTTGAAAAAATCAAGTTGTAAACTTTTATTACAAATTAAAAATGAAGTTCTTAAAAATCTCAATTTGATCACATATGAAACAATTTAAAAACCTTTAAAGGTGTACTGAGGCAAGCACAAGGGCCTGAGTTCAATTTCTGGTTCCGGAGGAGAAGAAAAAAAGTGTATTGAGAAAAATCAGGCTTTTTTAAACATTTGTTTTTACCAAAAAGAGACATCTTTAGATAAAAATAATAAAAACCCCATGCTGCTTAGATAATGCAGATAGTTCTAATTATCTGGTCAACAGGCAAAAAGCAAGCCCATTCCTTAAGGTCTTTAGTTCCAATGTTTTGTTCATTTCTTATTGCTGGAATTTCTTACTCATTTCTTTCTTGCTGGATGACTAAACCGGATGATGGTAGAGATGTTAAGTGGCATTTACTCAGCCCCACCCTGCTCAGTCTCAGGACCTGACAAATTCTCAGCTGGTGGATTGTCTACTTTTATCTCTTTGCATCCTGTGGTTTAGGGTTTTCTGGGCATCTGCAATGGTAATTGAAATTGCGACAGACAGTACCGTTGAGGTGGCTGCTGACCTTGGGTCTCATCTCCTTGATTTTCCTTGTCTTCTTCATTGCCACCCTCTCTAGGCTGTCTTTGGTGAGGAGGGGCCCTGTGGAATCGTGATCTATAACCTCAAAACATATTCTGTCTCACTTGTCTACCTTGTTCTCCTGCACCCTGGTTGTCAGCACCCTTCATCACTTCTCCTTGCACAGGAGGGTTGGAATACTGTGGTCCATGCCCATAGGGTCTCCGCACGTAGTGAGGTGAGACCCTTCGCCTGCGTTAGAGCCAGCATCGCTGGGCCTGGTCTTCGGGAGAGCTCTCCTATCCCTCATTCTTTTCTCCACTCTCACTCACTATTCTGGTTATTCTGATGGCAATCGCATGGAGGACCCCTATGTCTGGATAGCGTCTATAGTGGTTACGGTCTGCTGCGTATTTACTGCCTTGAACTGGAACTGCGCCAGGGCCTGGAACATTTGCTGCCTCCGCACCCTTTTCTCCTTCAACAACATCAGACTCCACAGTCTCTCCATCTCCTAACCTGCGAAGGTCCTTCCTGGGGTTATTCTTCTTTATGGCAGCCTGATGTACAAATATATCTTCCTTGGTGTCATTCCTGTTGATGAAGTCATATCCGTTTCTTACACTGAACCATTTAACTGTTCCAAAACCAACACTGAGATGATTTTTTGTTCCTGCCACAGATGTGAAGCTGCCTGGGCCGCTGCTTCTTGCGCTGCTGCCCCTGGTGCTGGGCTTGGCGTCAGCAGCACTGAGGTGCTGAATCTGGGCCTCGCTGCTCATGGTGGTTGGGGTGGGCTGCAGCAGCTGCAGTTCCTCCCAGGGTATGATGGTCACTAGGCCAGCAGCGGTGGGGCTGCTCCGGGCTCTCTGGAGTCCGCTCGCTACTCCTGCTACCGATCGAACTCAGGTAAGTGCATTCATGTACGGGCATAAAAAAAAATAATTTAGCTGATGAGAGTTGAGGTTGAGCATGTGGCAGGAATAAAATTTCTTCCTTCTCTTTCCTCTTCCTTCTTTCCCCCTTCCTCCTCTTTCTCCCTTTTGATCCTCCTTCCTCCTGCTCTCTTCCTCTTCTCCCTCTTCTCCTGCTTTCTCCTTTTCTTCTTTTTCCTTCTGCTTTGACTTATTCTCTTTCTTCTCCTTCTCCCCCACTTTATTCTTCAAACCCAGGGCTCCCTGCGCTGGGTTTTTAAGCTAGGTAAGCATTCTGTAACTGAGTTATCTCCATCCCTAAAATTATTTTCAAACTCACCTTTGCACTATTTAATTGTATTACTTCATGCATGTCTTGCTTACTTCAAAAGAACTACAAAAAAAGTATATTCTCTTTATTTCTATCTCACTGTTACATTGCAGATGGCATCCAGTTGTCATGGCTGCCTGCTGGGTCCCGGGTGGGGAGTTCATCCTTTGCAGTGTTGCCTAAACAGAGATCTTTAGGGTAGTATAGGAGTTCAAAGATGAACATCTTTTCAATATTGATCAGAGTTAACCAGGCCTTTTCATAACCCATAAGATGATTAGCTTAGTTGGAATGTGCCATTTGGCTTTCACAGACATAATAATTTTTTTTCTGTATTTTTTAGAGAAGGGTCTACAGGATGTTCAGGGTCTCACTACTAGATTGGACTCATAGGGACTCATAGTGATCCACCTGTTTACAGCTTTCCAAGAGCTGGGATTACAGGCTCACACCACCACACCCAGTCTCAATTGCCATCTCACTGTACCCCAGGTGTGGGGCCAGCACTGCAGGCCAGGGGATTAAACTCTGGACCCTCAGCCCGTGCTTTAATCTGCTGAGCTATTGGACCAGCTCGTAGTAATTATTAAAAATGCTTAATTTCCACCTTGTGTAAATGGTCTCTTACTAAGATGGTGAGAATGGTTTTCTAGCTAGACTAACCCCTCTTGTGATTGTCTTATATTTTCCTTGGTTGATAGTCTATAGAATAAAATAGTAATGACCAGGATTAAGGCCATTATTTATTGTGTAGTTAGAAAGTATGTAGGTTTGATAGAACTTATACAAGATACTACAGTTGACATGGCTTAAACAATAGAACTCTATTTTCTCTCAGTGATGGGAACTATGAGATCCCAAGATCAAGATACTAAGAGTGGTTTCTCCTGAGCCTGTCTCCTCAAGTTGTAAGAGGCACTTTCTCCCACTTTTGTTGAACAATCTTCTTTCTGGGCCTGCCTGGATCCAAATGTCTATTATTGTGACACCAGTCCTATTTGATTAGAACCCACCCAAAGACTTTGTCTAAATTTGTCTCTTTAAAGACCCTATCTCCAAATAGGGGATTAGCTGTGTCATATTGAATTTCTATTTTTAGTTCTTTGAGGAATCTCTATATTGACCTCCAAAGTGATATGTGAACTAGTACAATAGTTTACATTCTTACCAACAATGTAGGAGGGTTCCTCTCTTATTACAACCTTATTAAAATATGTTACTGTTTGACTTTTTGATGATGGCAATTCTTTCTTATATTGTTTTAATTTATATTTCTCTAATGGCCAGTGCAGTTACTTGTACCTAAATGTTTCCCTAAAGCCTCATGAACCTCATTGGTAAACCTTTTCAGAGTTGGCTGGATCTAGGATATGCAATACTTGGATGAATGTTATATGGTACTGGATTAGACCACTAATTGACTTATAAAAGTTCTAAGCGTGGATCATGGAAAGGCAAACCCTGGGTGTGGGTGGCACCACCCAAGATTTTTATATTCTGGGCTAAAAGGGAAAGGGAAGCTACTCTAATGCAGCTGCTTGTTGCTTGCTGCCTGCTGCTTGCTCTTCCATGGATGGTTTATCCTCTGCCATGCTACCCTGCCTTGGGAGCAGCCAACTGACTGAAATCTTCACAAACGGTGAATCAAAATAAACATTTCCTCCTTTAGCTTGTGGATGCTGGGTATTTTGTTTCAGTAATAAGGAAAGTAACTAAAATAGGCAGAGGTGTTGAACATTTTTTCATCTGTTGTTGACCACTCATACTTTTCTTCTCAGAAGTGTCTATTCATTTTGTTTTCCTCTTTCTTGACTGCATCTTTTATTTTGGATGATCTAATTCTTTTTATGTTCTTTATATAGTTTAGATGTTGGAGTCCTTTGTGGAATATCTGGAAAAAAATTTCTTATTCTATAGGTTTTCTCTTTGCTTTATTAATCGATTCCTTTGATGTACAGAGGCGTTTTAATTTGATATAACCCCACTGACATCTTCTCAAAGGATCCAAAAGACATCACGTTACAGTCATACACGCATGCCAATGTTTATGGCAGCACAATTCATAAAAGCTAAATTCTGAAAGCAGCTCGTATGCTCATCAATAAAGAAAATATGGTATCTATATATGATGAAATATTACTTGGATATAAAGAATGATAAATTTAAGACATTTGTAGGAAAATGGATACACCAGGAAAGTAAAGTGTTTCCAATTTATATTTTTTATGGTTGAATGGCACTCCATTATATAAAAGTACCATATCTTTTTTAAATCCACGTTATGATTTGTGTCTAGTTGTTCCCCCAATGCCTCGTGCACTCATGGGGTAGTCTTATAGAATTTGTGATTAACTCATGATTCACTGAGATTATGAGTATGAGTGCTACTGGGACTATGGCTGTGAGTACTACACCCAGCCTGGGGCACATAGCCTGAATGCAGCTTAAGAGAGACAGACTTGCTCTTTGTAGCCATTGTTGCTGTTCTCCTCCTTTTTGCTCTCTGCACTTTGCCACCACCATGAAGGGTTGCTCTCTGCCATGTGCCACTCTGCCTTGGAGCCAACTAAGTATGGACTGAAACCTCCCGTAACTGTGAGCTAAATAAACCTTTCCTTCCTTCATTTTGGGTGTCATGTATTTGGCCCAGCAATGAGAGAAGAGTAACTGAGATAATCTATTACTCAGTTGATGGACATTTGGGTTGTTTCTAAGATCTAGCTATTATAAATTATGCTTTTATAAACATGGGTGTACATATCACTATGGAACAGTTATTAATTCTTCTGGAAAGGTACATGGAAGAGGAATAGCTGGGTCAAATTGAACTTCTAATTCTAATTTTTTGAGAAATTCACACATGATTTCCACAGTGGTTGTACCAGTTTACACTCTCACTAACAGTAGAGGGAATTTCTTTTTCCCCAAAGCTGTTCCAACATTTGTTATTGGTTGATTTCTTCATAATAGCCATTCTTCCAGGATGAGACACAATCTCAGTTTTGTTTTCATTTGCATCTCCTGAATGACCAGTGATGCTATACGTTTGCTTGGTATTTATTTGCCATTTGTATTTCATCATCTGAGAAGTGTGTCTTTTGGAATGAGTCTTTAAATTTTGGAAGTCTGATTTTTTATATGTGTTCTTTTTTTCTTTTGTGGAACTGGGGTATATATGTTCTTATTGATAGTAATCCTTTGTATGAGAAACAGCAAACAGCAGGCAGGCAGGTGAGACAGCTCAGCGGTCTAAAGTGGTCTAACCTGCTTATGCAAGTTTAGGCAATGGCAGGGACCATGGTTCAATTCCCGGCACCACATGCTGTGCTAGCCCCACCCCCAAGACAGGCTGAGCCAGTCATAACATAAATAAATAAAGTTATATATATATGTGTGTGTGTGTGTGTGTGTGTGTGTGTGTGTGTGTGTGTGTGTGTTTGGGGGCTGTGGAGATAGCTCAGTAGAATAAATGCTTGCCTGGCAAGCACAAGGACCTGAGTTTAATCTGTTTTGAAAAAAGAAAGAAAGGAAACAGCAGGCCTTTCCCTACATTGTGAGTTTTTTCTTTACTGGTGGTTTCTTTTGCTGTGCAAAAGCTTTTCAATAAGAGGAGATCCCACTTGCTGATTCTTTGTGATAGTTCCTGTGTGATTGGGGTTTTAGTCATAAAGTTTTTGCCTAAATCAATGTTTCAAGAATTTTACCTATTCTATCTTCCAGCAGATTTAGTGTTTCTGTTTTAATATTTAAACCTTTGATCAACTCCAACTTTAGTTCAGTGCATGGTGAAATATATAGTTCCAACTTTAATCTTCAGCATGTGGAAAGCCCAGTTTTTTCAGCACTATTTATTACAGAGGCTATATTTCTTCCAGTGAATGTGTTTGGCACCTTTGTCAAAGATAAAGTGGCTAAGTATGTTCTGAGTTATTTCTGCATCTTCTAATATGTTCCACTGATCCTTGGGTCTGTTTTTGTTGCCAGTACCACACTGTTTTTATCACAGTAGCTATCATGTCTCCTGCCTTGCTTTTGTTGCCAAGAATTGCCTTTGCTCTTCTAGGTCTTTTCTAGTTTCAAATCAATTTTATGATTGCTTTTTCTAATTTTCTGTGACATGCCATTGGAATTTTGGTCAGAATTGCATTAATTCTGTATAACAGAATTATGTTTTGGAAGTATAGCCATTTTCACTATACTGGTTCCTCCTACTCAAGGACAAGGGATATTTTTCTATTTTCTCTTTCTTTCTTTCTTTCTTTCTTTCTTTCTTTCTTCCTTCCTTCCTTCCTTCCTTCCTTTCTTCCTTCCTTTCTTCCTTCCTTTCTTTCTTGCTTGATTTTTTTTCAGTACCAGGGATTGAGCTGGCCAGGCAGATGTTTATTCTACTGAGCTATCTCCCCAGCCCCT
>PVKN010016831.1:0-17669 GCA_004027915.1 Capromys pilorides | reverse complement strand
TCAAATGGGCAAGAATGGGTGAAAGGTGTCTGCTGTGACAGTGTGGGTGTACACTAGCACACCCGGGTTGGGTTGTCCTTGTGGAGTGCATGTGGTAAGTACAGCAGCAACACCAGCAACAGCAGCAACAGTGACAGCATCTACTTTCTGGTCCCTTTAGCAAAACAGATGAGACCATGTGTGTTCCCGGTGAGCACCTCCTACCCAGGTGCCTGTTGGGGAGAGCTGCAGGAGTCAGGACTCACACAGGGCATACTTTCTTAACTTTCCATTTTCCCTTAGAATAATGAGCAACATAAGAACACTGCTTCTTTACCTATTCTGAGCATGGTGACTATGTCAATATTTCACAAATTACAAACTTGAGTCAAATGTATATTTAATTTATCAATAATTGAATTTATTATGGGAAAATAAATGATTATGATGGGACAATTATATTCGACAAAGAGAATAAGCTAAGATATGTCACACTCTTGAATATATGCATGCAGGAATGCTGGTATCTATTTATCACAAAAAAGAAATGTAGCAGTGCAGAAAAATCACGTCACACTCTCTCTTTCAAGGAAAAGGCTTGGCAAACATCACTATGCACGACCACTCTGTCTTGGAATTGTCCAGGTCGCAGCTCAGTCCCACAAAAGATGGACAGCCCAAGTACATGAGAAGTTCCAGTCGTGCACAAGTTCCCAACTCACAGGTTGATTGTGCTTCTTGCTCTGGATGCACATTGGCAAAACAAACCAAACAACCAAAACATTCCCTCTATACATATATAACTATGAGAAAATGAGTAATTGTTTCTCACAACACCTAGTGAGAAGTCATATTCTTGTTAGTATTATTGTCCTTGCAAAATATGTCCTGAATTACCTTCACGTGCCTGTACCTCCTGTACCTGAATCTCTCACAGTACAGGGTTCTATATACCATGGGATCAGCCCTGCTTGGACCCTGAGCTCTATATAGGAGCCCAGCCCTGGATGCCAGGGCCCATGCAGGAAGATCCAGACTGGACACAGTTGTCATAGCGTGCAGTTTGCAAAAAGCTATGATTTACCTCTTGGTGTTTTAAAAAGTAATTCCTGGAGAAAAACAATTCAGAGAGTGTGAGTGGACATGACTGGGGCAAAAACTGCCCCTAGGTGACAGTTTCCTGAGCAGGATGTCTGAGTTTGCAGGTATCCAGTGTAAGGTGAAGTGGTGCCGTCCAGGAGGCAGAGCTTGGTGCAGCCTGAGGCACCCATGAGACTCTGCTGTGCAGCCTCTGGCTTCACCTCCAGTGATCACTGGATCAACTTTGTCTTACAGTCCTTTGGAAGGGGCCACAGTGGGTCTCAAACATTAAGGATGGTGGCGGTAGCACTGACTACACAGAGTCTGTGAAGGGCTGAATCCCCATCTCCAGAGACAATGCCAAGGGCATGCCGTATCTGTAGAAGATGAGCCTGAGATGCAGGACAAAGCAATGTATTACTATGCAGGAGACAGAGTGAGGGTTCACAGTGTGCGCCCAGACTCAAAGCTCTCTGCAGGGCCAACCAGACAGCAGGCAGCCCTCAGTCACAGAGAGAGCATAGGATCTGCCTGAAGAGAAAACTTAGAAGGTGAGTTTTGGTTTCCTGTCACAATACAGAGCTTCTTCTCCATGTCATACTCATGCCACAAACTCCAGTCTCATGAGTCTGTCCCTACCTCAGAGGTCTATCAGCTAGACAGGATTGTTTGTTTAGAATTTATTCTTCTGCATAGCTGATCAGTAGTTCATTAAGTATAACTACCTATTTTCTTTATTCTTTCATTGATGTTATATGGGCTGCTTCCAAGATTCAGCAATCATAAACTGTGTTGCTACACCTATTGTTTCACATGTAATGCAATGATTTGGTGATTTTGGCTCTTTGACAAATATGAATAGAATGGAAATTGCTGATCCCAAGGAATTTCTACTTTTAGTTCTTTGAAGAGTATCTGCAATGAATTTAGAATGGTTCTAATAGTTTACAATCTGAGCAATAATGTGAGAGGGTTCAAGAAAAGAAAGCTAATGTGCAGCAACATCCAGATGGTTACGAGCTACCTGGTGAGAGGATGCAGGACAGAAGCAGCAGGAAGGAGGGTTGCAGAGGGATGCAGGACCACTGCAGGATGACACGTGTGTGCACCAGTACAATCCTGTGTGTGTGGTGGTGCAAGTGCCCAGGTCTGTTACTACTTCTTGGCTACATGTTTTATGTACGGGTACTTTATGTCTTAGGCATGGTGAAGTTTTACAAGCAAATAATACATGAAAACAGAGGAGCGAGAGAGGTAATGACAGTGGAAATGAGACCAGCACTAACAGGCACCACCGTTAACACTGGGTCTGTTTCCTCTCAGCAAACAGCCAAATTCAGCAAGGTCACACACACCTGAAGCTCAGGAAGTGGGAAATAGAAACAGCCCCAGGTGGGTCCCTCTCTCCTCATGAGGTGCAGCAGGAAGCTGCTCACAATATAGGAGAGCACAGGCCTGACAGCGGGCATCATCTCTAAGACATGGGAGCTTATGTAGATAATAACAACAGTTTCTGACACTTTCATTATTTTACAGGATTGCAAAGAAAGCAACATAAACAAAAATTCCTATCTGTGTACATGCATAAAAGTCAAAGGAGTTCTGGTGATAAATACCGAATAAAACTCCATCATATAATTGGGTATCATTGTTTTCTGGAATGCTATCTTATTACCAAACCTCCTCAGCTCCCTCACAACTGCTGTATGTGATGCTCTCCGTGAGACAGACATCCCCTGAGCTGTCTATATAGCAGGAGGACATGCAAATAGGGCCTCCCCCTGCCAATGAAAACCGGGTCAACATGGTGAGCACAGACAGCTCACCATGGAGTTCACCATGAGCTTTGTTTTCCTGCTTGCTCTTTTTAAAGGTAATTCAAGAAATACTCAAGATATTGAGTGTATGAATTGCATGCATGGGATGAACAGTGGCACTGTGTGGTAGTTTACTGATCAGAATGTCTTTGTGTTTGCAGGTGTCCAGGCCGAGGTGCTGCTGGTGGAGTCTGGGGGAGGCTTGGTGCAGCCTGGCGGGTCCCTGAAACTGTCCTGTGCAGGCTCTGGATTCACCTTCAGTAACTACTGGATGCACTGGGTTCGCCAGGCCCCAGGAAAGGGGCTAGAGTGGGTCGCAGCAATTAGCGATGGTGGTAGCCCATACTACGCAGAGTCTGTGAAAGGCCGGTTCACCGTCTCCAGAGACAACAGCAAGAACGCGCTGTATCTACAAATGAGCAGCCTGAGACCCGAGGACACGGCCCTGTATTACTGTTCAAGATACACAGCAAGGGAACTTCATTGCGAGGTCGCACACAAACCTCCCTGCAGTGCACTCACGACCAGCAGGGGGGGGGGCTCGAGACGCATAGCTCAGAGGACTTCAGAGCACATATAAAGAGAAGAAAATATTAAGATTTGGATAGAAGACATGGGATGAATCTCTTGCAATAAAGAAGTATCCCAAAGGAACAGGGGCAAGTGGTGAAGAGGATGAAAAACCAAAATAATTAAAGTTTTGCCAGGTAGAGGAGCCAAATAACCTCAATCAATGTAAAGATCATATGTGTAACACAAGCTACTGAAGATTAATAACAACAAGAATGAAAAATGGAATAGGAACAATGGAGGAGGGACTAGAGGGGAGGGGAGCAGAGGAGGAACCAAAGGGCACCAAGCTGTAGTTGTGACTGTAAGGGCTGCCCGAGATGACTGTCAAGTGCGTGAGCTGTTAATACACACTAATAAAATGAAGAATTAAAATGAAGTGAAATGCATTTTCTCTCAGCTTCTGGGAGTTCTCCAGACAGTGCTTACCCTGAAGCTTCCAGTTCACATGGTTATTTTAAGCTCAAAGTCTTAGACAGATTGTTGTGGTTATTTGGATAGAACCCACTCTCAACTGAGAAGTACTCGAAATATCAGTCTTGCCAAAATGACTCTGCTCTGTTCACCTGTCCCAGGTCCTGGTGAAGCTCAGAAGATCTTGGTCACAGTCTGGATGGAAGCTGGATCCATGGAGAGTTGCAGTCAGTGTGAGTCCTGCCACAAGCATCAATTCTGGGGTGAACAGGACCTACATATACAGCTCCTCGCTGCCCAGTGATGTGCTGTCCCTTCAAAGGGAGCTGAGGAGAACTCAGTGTGATCTCCTTGCTCAGGGCCAGCCCTTCCTGGGTCCCAATGCAGGAGAAGCTGCGCTCAGGCCCTGGGACAATTTTGGCTACTGAGACCCCGGGTCCTTCTGTCTCTTCATCCTGCTAGGACTGATTTCCCTCTCTTTGGGTAGAGCATTAATGGGCCCTGCGTGCTTTTCAGTAAAATCCTTTCCTTGCAAGCTTGACTGATAACATCTTATCACTGTAAATCTGATAACCACTTATAATCTTATTGAGATAACATTGGTATCTATAATTTCTCTCTTTAATAGTTAATAGTTACATCATTTGTGAGTATGTTCCATAAACACAGCAACCATCGATACAATGTGATGATAAAGGATTTTTTGAAAGCCAAAGGGATAGAAAACATTTTTAGCTGTGACTTTTCATTCTCACACATCCTACTCTATGACCCAGTCAGCATCAACATAAATCTACTTCTGCCTTTATGGATTTTATATTTCTGAATTCATTTTTAAGAACCAAAACACAAAGGTGTTTTAATCTAAACCCAATATGTAGAAAAATAATTTCAGATTTTACATATTGTGCCACTTTCTATGAATAGGATAAAAATACAGTCAACACATACACTGATATGGCTGTGGAAAATTAGAGTTCCTGAAAATTGTGATTGAAATGAGAGATTGTATAGCTACTCTATCACTAGGTTAGCATCTTTTGAAGTTATAAAAATGAGTTTCTTATGTGAATTTTTCCTGTCTTTTTGAGGAAAGGTTTTGCTATGCAATTCAGACTGGCTTTGAGCTAACTTTATGCGCTTGGCTGGTTCTGAACTCACAACAATCCTTGTGCCCCTCCCCCATCATGTGCTGCTATTACAGGCGTGTGCCACTATACCCAGCTCCTTATATTCATTTACCGTGAAGTAATCAACTAAGAGCTGTGAAACTGTACAGAATTGTGCAAGCTGAGATTCCTATACCAATTCTTCATGGTAAACAAACTTGAGAAATGACCCAAAACTTATCACTTCATAGTGGATGCTCACATACATTATGTCAATATGTGGCCTATTCTTCACCCATAAATGAAACGCAATTGATATATTTGTGGTTGCTCAAATGTGCATTAAATTATGTACTCATCATAGCAAAACTCCCTCCTTTGTGACTCTAGAAACACATTTCTACAGATATCATGTCATTAATTGTAGAAAATAGTATTGCAACTTCCAGAAAATACTAGGAAACAGATGGCTTGATAGAAATTAGAAACAATTACAAGTTTTGTTATACTAATGAACATGTAGATTATGTATGGGTATGACAAAGTCAAAAGGATAATTAGATACTTGAAATTTGATCTTACAGGATGTGGGTCGAATTGATGGAAAGTATCCTAATAAAAGATAAGCCAAAATCTCCACCACATAATACATTTCTGAGGAAAACAAATAGTCCAAAACACAAAGATAAATTTCAAAACTTATTGTAAAATCTTAGTAAACACGTGGGTGTGGAGTCATGCACAGGCATACAAATATAACACAACAGACAAGAAATAGTCTGTACAAATGGCACAGTGTAGTTCAAATCTAGAGATGGAAAGATCAAAAGCAAGAATACGATGGCATGAAAAGACAACTCTAAGGAAAGGAAACTTGATCATTTGACATTTCCTAGACTCACCACGTTGTCTATGACACAAGGTTTCCCAGCGTGAATGCTGAGGTGAAGTGTAGGAGCCCCGTGACAAGGAGAGGAGCAGAGACTGCTAGAAGCCACGTGCTACTCACCAGGAAAATGGAAAAGTGACCCAAAGTATATCTAGAATCCGCCACTCCCCACAAGAGGAGAGTGGGGGCCTTGAGAGCTCGACTGGGTCATACATGGAAGACATGTGACCCCAAATCTCATTGCTAGGGTCTCCTGTGGTATCAGACACAAATACATTGGAACCACCTGCCTCAATCTCCCCACATGTGGCTTCTGTGTGTCCCAGAGCAGCATGGGCCACACTAACTAACTGCAGAGTCCACAGAGCATGTATCTATGTAGTCCCCTTTGTGGCAGGAAGCTTTGCCTGTGGAGCCATCACCATAACAAGCTGGAGTGGATCTCATCCATCAGCAGCAACAGTCACAGCACACGGATAATTATGGTTCAAGCTGCCATCTCCAGAGACAATGCTCAGAACACGCTGCCTCTGGAAATACATAGCCTGAGACCTGAGGTCAGGGCTGTGAATCACTGTGTGAGAGACAGGGTGAGCGGACAGCAGTGTGGGGCCAGAAACAAATCCGCCTGCAGGGGTGACCACAGCCAGCAGAGGCTGCTGCTGTCCACAGAGAATCAGGCCTGGCCCCAGGAGCAGGTGCAGAGGAGGAAGCAGGGCAGTGAGGGCTTCCTGTTGGCCTCTGGGGTTTAACATCACAGGACCTGAGCAGGCCCTGCAAAACCTGACCTGCAGGGAAGTCTTCAAGTTCCAGTAAACATTTTCTGTTCCTCTTAATTGCATAGGAACATTTTGAAGTTTTTTGACATTTGTATTTCCTGTAGAAGACTTTCACAACATGGACATGGATAAACATGACCTGCACCCATCTGAACGCAATTTGCACGTTTTGTAAAGTTAGTTTTCTTTTCAATGTCACCTCCTAAAATGGCTCTGCTGGTAATGTAATGTCAGTGATGAGGGCCGACCAGATAGCTCAGTGGATTAAAGTGCCTGTTTAGGCAGATGCAGTGACCAGCGTTCAATTGCCAATATGTGCTGGGTGGGCTGTTACCTGAGGTGCACTGAGGCAGCGATTAAGACTGAGTGTGGTGTCACGCACCTGTAATCCCAGCGATTAGGAGGCTGAAAAAAGGAAGACCTCTAGGAGTTCCATCTGTGTGCTGAGGCCCTGTAGACCCCGAAACGCATACGTAATAAAGTAAAAGTTAATGTAAGTGACGAGGAATGGTCTCATACAGAAATAAATGCTTGCGACTGAGAAATTAAATTCTTCACAGCCCTCTCCATAGGGTCTGAGCACACCGAGCTCTGTCCTCCTCTAGGCCACCTCAGGAGACCTGGTCCCCAGGCTCAGCCCCAGCATCATAGGGAGCCCTGGGCTGAGGGAGGAGGAAGAGGGATGGCCAGACTGGGCTCAGGGCAGTGGCCAGGGGCCCTAATGTGCTCTTTGGATACAAGGGCTGATCAGGATTTGGGCCCAAACTTTTCCACCTTAAAAACTGTAAAATTTATAAAAGACAGAAAAACCATTCTTAATCTCTCTCTCTCTCTCTCTCTCTCTCTCTCTCTCTCTCTCTCTGTCTCACTCTCCCTTGCTCTCTCTCTCCTGTATATCTTTCCTTTGCATCTCTAAGTTTTCAAACTATCATTAAATTATAAGGTCAAAAGCTCTGTATTCATAAAATTAGTTTTTTCTAAACAAATTCCCATAATTCTACATTTGTATATTTTATTTCACCTCAGTTAATTCAGTATTTAACAGTCATATATATATTTTTAAATTTTTCTCAAACCATCAAATATAGGCCTGTGATTAGTAGTAGAATTGCTGTTGTCGCTGTTTTGGGTCATGTGACACATAGGGAATAGCACAAAATCATTTGTATGCACATAAATGGACCCTGAAACCAGAGCTGAGGTGACAGTCACACATAGAGACCCCCATCTCTCAGATCAGATTGAGGACAGCACAGTCTCACTCCTTCGGGGAAGCCAAACGCACCTCCACATCTCCCCTGCTCTGCCCCTCACTGCACCAGCACCACCACTGCTGAGTCCTGCATATGAGGGCTGCAAGCTCATGCAGCTGACGAGATTCTCAGGTGCTTCTGTGGTTTCCCATCCATGACGTGGACGTCTTCGAGTTTATGACCTCGTTAGGTGTAGCCTGATCTCCTCCATTGCACCTTATGAACTACACCTACCAGAACACGCCTGAGAACTCTGAATATTTCACAGATTTTCTTCTGTTTCCTTCTCCCCTGTTTTTCTGTGTTCAGTGCTGACTGTGCAAATGTCCTATTCAGACAGTGATAGTGGAAGCCTGACTCTAGTAAGAGTTCATATTTAGCCACTGAGAGTGTTTCTTGGTTTTGTTGCCACCTCTAAAGACAATGAGTGTGGGGAGATAACTCAGCAGTCAAAGTGCCTGCCTGGCAAGCACAAGGACCTGAGTTCGATGCCTGGTACTGCATGCTATGCCAGCCCTAAATTGTGTATGGTGGGGCATGCCTGTAATCCCAGTGCTAGGGAGGCTGAGACAGGAGGATCAGTATAAGTTTGAGTTGTGTAGCAAGACCCTGTGTTCAATAAGTAAATAAATAAATATTTAAGACGTTGATAATCATCACGTATAGATGCACATCTACCATAATGGGGAAATAATTTACATCATGATGTTTTCACAGGCCCATCAGAAGAAAGTATTGCAGATTCAGTGATCCCAAAGAAACCTGGAGAGACAGGAAGGTCCAGATCCCAGGTGAGCCCTGATTCCTGGTACAGAAGAAGCCACAGGTGCACAGTGGAGGGGGGTCTGAGGAGGAGGGGTGAAGGGCAGCAGAGGTCCAGGATGTGGTCTCACATCTTGCTCTTGGAGCCACACTGTTCTCAGCCACCAGAAGCTTCGCAAACATCATGCAAGGGGGAAGATTCACAAAGATCGTGCAAGGCTCTGCTAAGGGAAAGGAAGACTGATCCCTGACAAAGGTACTGAGACCCTGCTTCTGAAGGAAGACAGTCAGGGAGCTCATTCTAGAAAATGACCTAATATAGTAGACCAGTCTTCTCCTAAAAACGAGAGACAAGCTGTGCATCCTTCCATTCTCCACAGATGGCAGGACAAATTCTAAATTGTTCACATGAGAAAGAAATTAAAAGCAATTCACAACCTTCAGGAAGGAGCAGATGTGCGGAGAAAATGAGCCCAGTCCGAGGACTGTCCTTGTGATGGGTACAGGGACAGGAAATTGTATGGAGCAGAGGATCTGACGTTGTCCTGCTGTCAGTCCAAGGGAGAGAATTAAAGATCTGGGAGAAGGCCTAACAGAAGCAGGTCCGTCTCAGAGGAACTCAGTGAAGCCAGGGAGGAGACATAGCAAAGGATAGGACAGCGTTGTTCGTAAGCTCTGGTCCACCACCTGCCTGACTGTGCTCAGGGTTTCCATATCCTCCGTCTCATCCTATTGTCTTGACTTGGAAATAAATTTTTAATAGAATTGTCCCTAAGATATAATATAGGGCAATCTAGGAGACCACTCCTGGTGCTCCTTCACAGCGCCTTGAAGCAGCTTCATAGCAATATGTAACTAGAAACAGTAGAACTGCTTATGGCTCATGTAATGTCTTTCTCCTAGATTAGAAATCAGCAAAATCCAGTTACATATTTTCCACAATTTATATATAATATTTCCTAAACTTTACCTCTATGGTCACTGAAAAAAATAAGTGTGATGGAGTTTTTCTGCATTCATAACCTAAACTGTACCTCAAAGAACACTGAATGGAAACGAGAGGAACATGGAGCTCCTGGGTGTGCCTCCCAGCAGACATGCCTGACCCAGTACTCATCAGCAGTGCTGCTGCTCTTCTGTGATATTATGTCTTGGCACTCTTTACATAACTGCTAGCAAGTGCCTCACTGGATCTTAAATGTGTTTCACAATGTTCAAACTTCTACCCCCAGTTCATATCCCTAACTCTTCATGGAGGGAAAAATCCATCAGCCTAACATGTCCCCTTCTTCAGCATGAGATCTGCCACCACCACAATACCTGGTTATCAGCTGGCTCATCCCGGATACCCTCCAGGTATTTCACTCACATTTTACCCTTCTCCCTGTGTCAATGTTTATTAGTTTGTGTTTCTTAATCCTTTTATATATTTAGTACAGGGTCTACAGGGTCTCACTACACAGATCAGACACATACGGATTCTGTTGTTTTCAGCCTCCCCAGGCTGTGTTTACTGGAACTACAGGCACACCAACGCTTCCAGTTTCAGTTGATGTCTCACTGCTCCCTGAGGATTGGGCCTACAAGACACAGAGGTGCATGGGGCGGGGGATCAAACCTCAATGCCTGCATCTGCCCAAGCAAGTACTTTAATCTGTTGAGTTATCTGACTGGCTAAATTTTTGGTTCTTTCCACCAGCATTGTAACATGAAATACAGTATAGACAATTGTTATCAATAATAAAATCCCCAAATGAAACATGCAGTTTCTTAACGTTAGTGAGCAAATGCTCCAAGACCTTCCAAGGAGAGCCTGTGACCACCTCCCCACCACAGGAGCCTATGCAACACTATATCGTATTCTTCTTTCTGTAGGATACATATGCCTTCCTAAAAATCCACCAATGTGCTGTAATTCAGAACAGAGATCAGAATTCTGGGTGAAGGACAATCATCTTATGTGATCTCAGATCTGGGAGGAAGAGGCTTCCAGCACCAAAGATCAGAAACAGTGACCACTTAGAAAATAACAAACTCACCTGCTTCTCGAGTTCAGAGCTCAGACACTGTCCTCCTTAGACACAGAATAGCTCCACCCACTTCTGCAGATCTTACCCACAGTGTTCATGTGCAACCCATTAATCTATTTCTCCTTCCTACTGTTGACTCAAGTGTTCCCTGTGTTCAGGCCACGTGATGAGTATTAGATTTGTGGAGGGGAAGAAAAGGGGATGGAACAGCAAGCTGTGTTATGCACTGTTGCTGACTACACAACATGAATGTATTTATATCCTGGAAACACATAGTGATAAAAAAATAAAAATCTAATTGCAACAGATAACATGGAAGATTCAAGTCTCTGTCCAGGAACACTAATATTGCTAAAAAAAAAAATTGAGATGAGATGGATACAAATCAAAGGATGAATTGCAAGGACTCTGAGCTGAAGGGCAGGGAACCCTCCTACTCACAGGTGTGACCCAATAGCACAGCAGACAAAGTGTCCTGTCCATCCCGTGTGAGGTTTCTTCTGGCACTTTTCTGTTTCCAAAGGAGACAAACAGCACTAGTGACCATGGTGATGATACTGGACACTTGCACCTCCCTGCTGAGAAGGCCGCAGCAGCATTGCTTCTGCACCCAGTGTTCAAAGCTCTCCACACTGCAGGTCAGGGTGTGCAGGCCCAGGGCTCAGGGTCCCCAAGTAAGGGGGATGTAGGTGGGCTCTGCTCTCCACGCTGAATTACTCATGAGCTCTCAGCCTTGGATTCCTGACTCAATGGTAAATACATAAGGGTGTCAGTTCACACAGGAGTTATTTAAGGAGAGCTAATGAACGACACTGGAAGATTCCATCTGTCCATTATCTCCTTACTAAAGGTTTAAACATTTTATTGAAGAAATGTTGACGAAATCAGTACCAAAAAATTGTGAAAATCCTTGCCGCATTGGAGTGAAAAAATTTCATTGAATCCTCAATAAGACAAAAATAATACAGTCCCAGGGAGCCTTGCAGGGTAGCTCAATTACTTAAGCACCTGCTTGGCTAAAGGGAGTCAGGTACAGGGGACCATGATTTGATCCTCTGTTCCAAATGCCATTCCAGATCCACCCTACAGGCAGCATGAGGTAGCCCACACCTCTTGAGGGAACAAAAATAATAAAGACCTGGATAATGCAGGCTAAAATATGGATGGAAAATTGGAACAATTTTATTTTTTAAGGGCATTGTCAGCAGGTCCATAGTGTTCATAATGTGTAATTGTTCACAAAGGGATGACTACAATTAGGTAAACAGTTGAAATTGAAGGATAGCCTCCAGAAAATAAGAGAGAAAGCTTAACTTAGATGGGGAATGAGCACCCAGGGACTACACCAGATTGTTCAAGGGCAGGTCCCTGAACACAGATGGCCTCCTCTTCCCCAAGAATTAGAAACATTTCTGTAAGGTAAACACGGAACACATCCCTATTTCCAGTCTCTGCTCGGTTTGGTCCGGTAGGACTTGAATCCCAGGATGTCTTACACCAGGAGGCAGTGGACCTCTCCTGACTCTAATAGCCATGGTGAAGCAAGCTCTGAAGCAGCCATAAGAGATCCAGAGGAAAGAGATTGCGAAGACATAGAAGCAATGGTGCTCTTATTGTCCTGAATAAGAAGAGCACCGGTGGACAGAGAAGTCTGGTTCAGGCAAAAGAAGAGAGAGGATATTTGAGGAAGGTGATCTGGAAGCAGGAAGGTCAGTCATCTTTGCTCTGCCTCCACCACTCCGATGAAGTCAACTTCCCACTGACTAGAAACTTAAAGCCTATTTGAGTCAGGAAAAGAGATTCTTCTCAAAGCATGAACACCAGAAAGTCCTTGGGCTCTGTGTCAATCATCACCAAGTACAAGGACCTCCTACGTGCAAATCTGTGCTCCAAATTTAGATAAAAATTCCTTCTTGGGCTGTTTGTGCTCACAGTTGCTTCCTCCAGCACAACTAATATCTGGAGAAGGCCAAAGTGTGGTGTGGAATATGAAGCTGGTGGGCCTTCTCCTCTGCCTGCTGGCAGGTCCCCATGGTGAGTATCGCTCAAGTCAGATATTAGTCATTGGGAACGTTTTCAATGTAGATGACTGATGGAAAACTTTTCTTTGTTTGTAGGTGTCCTGTCTGAGGTACAGCTCCAGCAATCTGGGCTCAGCTTGGTGAAGCCATCAGAGACCCTGTCCCTCACCTGCACAGTCTCTGGTGTCTCCATCACTAATAGTAACTACTCCTGGAACTGGATCCGTCAACCCCCAGGAAAGAGCCTGGAGTGGATGGGTCTCATAAGCTGTGTTGGTGGCACTGGCTACAGCCCGTCCCTCAAGAGCCGCATCTCCATCTCCAGAGACACAGCAAAGAATCAGTTCTCTCTGCAGCTAAGCTCAGTCACCACAGAGGACACAGCCACGTATTACTGTGCAAGACACAGTGACTCATGCAAGTGTGAGCCCAGACAAAAACCTCCCTGTAGTGGCACTTGGGACCACCAGGGGGCATACAGCGCACAATGGTGTGAGGAACCAGCTTCCCAGCCAAAGTGGAGAAAAAGTTGAGAGGTTTTCCTTTTTTTTCTTTCTTTTTTTCTGTTTGTTTGTTTGTTGCAGAACTGGGGGTTGAACTCAGGCCCTTGAGCTTGCTAGACAAGTATTTATTCTACTGAGGTAGCTTCCCAGCCCCTGTCCTATTGATTAAACTTCTCCATCAGTGGCCCAGACACTGGAGATTCTAAGGATCATTTATATCTCTATTCACACAATGTTATGCTTGTGTTAAGTCAGTCTGGTGTTTTTCTATATCTGTATCATACGTTACACAACAACACTTGGTGATGAAATTATTGATTATAACACAACCGACTCCACAGTCTCCTTAGGTTCTGGATGCAGAAATATTTAATCATGAAAATTATCACCTTGCTGACTGCAGGTCTGCATTCCACCTTCAGTTGTGTCTCCAGGGCATCTCATTTTGAAGAGCTCCCCCTAGTACTGGTGCATGCCGATTTATGAATTTTTACTCTGACTAAGAGGACAACATTCTCTATGTTGACACACATGTTCACATGATATTGGAGCTATTTTGTTCTCCACCCTTGAGGATCCTGGACTGTGCCAAGGCACTGATAGTTTGTGCTGATTCTTCTGTGGTCAATTTTCTCCTGGCATGTACTTGGTACAGACCTGTAGTGTTTTCACACACACTACAATTATAGAGAAGTACAGTAACTAAATTTTTTAGACCCAATTGTATATAATACTGAGTCACAGAGATTGTGGTATACAGTGTTACACCTAGAGTCTACTCAGATTTTAAAGTCACTTTACTATATTTGTATCACTCTCAGTAAAATTTGAGCACTACAGCAAATCAGATTTTCCAGGTGCTCAGGGAAACTGGTGCCTCCATCTTGCACCTAGGTCAATTAACTTAGGGCTGGTGAATGACCTGAGAATGGATCAGTGGAGGAATAAGGTGTGCATGGGTACTTCCAATCGGAGATCGCCAAGGTCATCCCAGACTGCATCCAGTAGTGAGCTTTGTCTGTGTCCATCCTGAGTGCCTGAGGACAAGGCTAGGCCAGGCCGTCACGGTGTCTTGGACCTGGAAAAAAATCACCAAGAGCCCTGAGATCATAAGCAGTTGTCATGGTGGTAAGATGCTGCTGGAGTACTGTGGCAGCTTCTCCAGGTGTCCACATATGGAAGCAGTGAGTCCCTTCTCTCGCAGTTGCAAAATTGTGAACATAAATCAACATGGTAATTAAGTCTGGCCAGTGATCTTTCATCTATCTATGTATCTATCTATCTATCTATCTGTCTATCTATCTATCTATCTATTATCCATTCATCTATACTTTATCACATTTCCCTTTATTTACCTACCAAATATGGTTGCATCTATTTATCATCATTGTCAACATGAATAATTTAAGAATTATATATGTAATTGCTTACATTCTACTTGACTTTTGATCCATGTACTTATCTATTACTACACATCCATTATATGTAATCAAGTATTTCCCTGTGGGTATTTGTTGATCTCTTTCTGATCCCTGGAAGAAAATAGTAAGACGATTTAGAAAATAAAGACAAGAGATAGCAGCTAAGGTCAGGTGATTGACCATGCCTGATTAGCAAAGAACTCCCAGAAAAATGTTTACTTAGCTCCAGTCTCAGAGGTTGAACATCCATCAACATGTGTTCCCAGCTACTGAGCCTCTGGAAAAGGCCCCACGGCTGCAAGCCAGGATGACAGTGATGTCAGTGGGTCTGGCCAGCTGCAGATGGGGCTCCATGGCAAGACACTGAAACAAGATAGAAATTCTGAACCCACTCACAATTTCCATGTCTGTTTTTCAAGGAGCTAACTAATGCACATGATTAGATTTTCTCCATTTTTCCATATCATTATAGGAGAAAAAAAAGAACACATGTTCTTTTTGCAAGAGAGAAATGTGATATTCTGAGATGATAAGGCTTTCAGCAGATTTTTGTTGTCTAGCTGTGTGTGAGAGAATATATATATATGGTCTTTTTGAGACAGGTTCTCACTATGCAGTTAAGGCTGGCCTTGAGCTCACTTTTGTAGCCCAGGCTGGTTTCAAATTCACATCAATCCTCATGCCTCATCCTTCCAAGTGCTGGGATTACAGGCCTGCACCATCATGCTCTGCTGAGATTGAATATTTTCATGTTCACCAATTCAAACAGCCTTGGCTTTCTGCCATAAAACTGATAGATTTCTATAGAAGTCCCCATTCTCTAGTGTTTTCCAAATGTAGCTCTGTGGAAGTCCTTTTCATCAGAAGAATCCCTCACAATGAGGGACTGGAGAGATACTTCAGTGGCATAACCATCTTCATGCCAAGCTCTAGTTCCCACGTTTGATCCTCAGTACAAAAAATAAAAAGAAAAAAAGAAACCAGCAAATAGAAAAACAAAAGGAAAACAGGAATCTCTCAATGAGGTGGATGGGAATGTGTTCCGTTCTCTACCTTCCCTCACTGACATTGTCTCAATCCCAGTCCTGGGAACCAGTGATAGGACGACTTAGTAAAAAAAAAATCCCAGAATTAAGAACTGTGCTAGATATTTCTATCACTCTACAATGAATTTATTTATTCGAGAAATGCTTATCATTATGCAGTGTTCTTCCCATTCATGTTGAAGCTTCTCTCCATCAAAATACCAAAACTTTTATGCTCTGGACTTCATGACTTGCAACATAAAGACTAGAAAATTGATGACGAAGAACACTTATTATGTAGCTCAACCAGGCTCCAGCCTAGCCTGACCTCTGTAGCCCACATGAGTGCTGCTGTCTCTACACCTATGGGATGTTCAAATTTTGTGAAGCTGACCCTTGAGGAACTGCATTGTTTCTGTAGACATGCTGATGTCTTCAGATAGGAGGCAGAAGAACAAACTATTGGCAAGTCAACAGGAAAATAAATCACTGCCACCTCAATGAAATACAGACCTAATACCCAAGATAATATCATAGCTCCACATCAACAATTCCAACTACATTACACTACTTGGACATACAATACAACGAAAAAGTATTAATGAAGGAATTTATTAGATGAAGACATATCCACAGGGGATGTTGTTCTGAATTCTGTTCAACAACTACCTCATTCCTTCAACCAGAGCACCTGCTGTAGTAAAACTGTGCTGGAATGGGCACAGCGGAAGTTAGAAAGTTCTGATATGATAGAGGAAGTATTTGATAATTAAGAAAAAATGATCTAGACTACTACGTACATAAATAAACGATCCATACAGAAATGGATCAACAGTTAAATACTGAGAGCTGAACAAATGAAATTATTTAATGAGTTATATTTCCGCTTACCAAATTTAAGTATGTTGGAAACTAAACCATTCTAACAACACTTGTGTTTGATGTGTGTAGGAAGCCCCTCCTGTCCTTTTCAGGTACAAGAAGTCTATATTTGTAATCCCAAAACTATGTTATTGGAATCCAACTAAGGTAATTCCAATCTATCACTCCTAGTGCAACATATGGCAAAAATAATGACACTAAAGCATATTTATAATTATGGGGAGCCAAGGAGCCCTAAGTCGAGCCACGAAGATGGCCTTCCTGAACAAAAAGGCCAACCCAGGGCTGCATCATGGTTTTATTCAGTTGTGAAGGAGAAGTGGCTTCAGAACTGTGAGAAGTAGGTAAGAACTATGAGCTGGGCTAGGTAGGTGGCCTGCATTTACCTCTGTCATATGCAGAGAGAATGACATGTGGAAATAATAATTTGCATTATACTATAGAGGTAGCATCTAATGTTTTGGGATCTGGTGCTTTCGCTCTGATGTGTAATCTCTTAAGCCTCAGGAAGTCAAAGCCTCTATCTCAAGGCTCGATCCCATCTGACAGTGTAGAGCACTGGCTCTTCATCCTGTCTTGACCCCGAGCTTCCTAAGGGGCAGCAGGTGTGGCTTATCAGGTAAGAAGGAGGGCCATCTTCAAATGCTACCACCAGCACCCCTTGGCTACACCAATATGCTTTGCTTAAAGCCAATTGAAGGAATAAGGAAAATGCTAGCCAGCTCTGTACAGGGCAAACAAGAAGATAGGGTTTGGCTCAGCGAAAATGGAGATGATCACTCCTCATTCTAGGAGAGCTGCTCAATACAAGATCTCCATGGGCATAATGAGCTCCTGCTGGTTGAGGGAACAAAGAAAGAAGGCAGGAGCTGTGCTGCCATCACACTGGGCATTGAAGGACCAGGGACAGAGAAGAGGAGGAGAACTGGGCTGGGATGCTGGAAGGGAAAGAGGCAGCACAGGAAAGGGCCTCTGATCTCAGGAAGAAGGGATCTCCTATGACAACTCCTCGTTTGTCAGAGTTAAAATCAACTTAAATGTAAGATAATTTGCTCTACAGGATACAGAAAGCATAGGAGCAACTTTATTTTGCTCTTTCTCCTCATTTAAAGTAATCTTCATATACAAATCATTA
>PVKN010016830.1:0-17670 GCA_004027915.1 Capromys pilorides | reverse complement strand
CTGCAGTCCCCGCAGTTGCCTGAGCCCTCCTAAGCAGGCGCTTTAGACCACTGAACCATCTCGCCGGCCCCTTGAGCTCACTTTTGTACCCCAGGCTGGTCTTGAACTCACATCAATCCTCCTGCCTCAGCCTCCCAAGTGCTGGGATTACAGGTTGCACCACCATGCCTGGCTGAACAAGTTTTGGATAAGATGGCCAAACATCAGTTTGAGGAATGAGTGACACAAAAAGAACAGACCATGTGAGTTCTTGCCACTGTGTTTCTTTTGGTGGCACAGATGGTCTGCCTTTGGGCTGTAGAGTGAGTTTCTTTCCCTACTTTGACCTGGCCCAAATTCACACTGTTGAGCCTGTTCTTTTTTGTACTGATACAGGGGAATTGCTAGATGGCAAATACCTAACTTCTGTCCCCCAAGTTGAGTGAATTCTAGGGACTGATACATTTGGATTATACACCCCCTTCCAATTCCCCCTTCAGGGTCCCTTAATCATGATAATGACATGTCTACTCATAGGACCCTGCCTTTTAAAACCTTTTTCAAGGGTCCTTCAATCTCAGATGCAAGCTTTCACTAACAATGAACCTCTCACTGTCGCCAAAACACCTGGCACTAGCTTCTACATGGGTGCAAGCCATCACCCCTCCAATCCTTCCCACCCTGCAATGATGGTCCCATTCAGCAGGAAGCAGTCTAAGAACTATTGTTCCTTCATAACAACTAAAAGACGGGAATGACAGAGCCCAGCCCAAGTATGAATTACTGAACCATTATAGTTGTCTAGCATGGCTGAAGCCCCAAAACAACAGCTTATCTTCCCAATGACTTCCTTCATCTTCTCCCCTCAGTCTTTTTTTTTTTTTTAAATTTTATTTATTTATTTATTTGTTTGCTTGTTGTGTTTGTTTGTTTCTTTATTTATTCATTTTGTGGCTGGCTCAGCCTGCCCTGGTGGTGGCACTGGCGCAGCATGTGGTGCCGGGGATCGAACTGCAGTCCCCGCAGTTGCCTGAGCCCTCTTAAGCAGGCGCTTTAGACCACTGAACCATCTCGCCGGCCCCTCCCCTCAGTCTTGAATACAACTTCCTTTTATCTTTCCTGTGCAAAAAGACAGAGCCCCAATCAGCTGTTATGCATCACCAAGCCCCCTTCCCAAACTCTGATCCTAGCAAAAGTTCATATAATTGCAGATCCTCATTGTCTCAGATCCCTGCCATCTTCCTGCAGTCCTCTCTGTATCCTCAGTAAAGGCATCTTTTTTTTCTCTCTGCTTCTCTGCTGTGCGGTGGGGGGGTGGGGGGGGACCTATCAGGGAACAGTGAAGGTTAAGAGTAGAAAAGCTTATTGGAGAAAAGGAATGGGGAAGGCTGAGGCAAGAGGATTGTTGTGAGTTGAAGGCCAGGCTGGGCTACAAAGTGAGCACAAGGCCAGCCTGAACTGCATAGCCAGACCCTGTCTCAAAAAGAAAAAAAAAAAAAAGAATGGGAAGGGCCAGCCAAATAGCTCAACATACTAAAGCACCTGCTTAGGCAAAGCACAAGGATTGGCTCCATCCCCTGGCATTACATGTGTTGGCCCTGCCTCCAGAGCTTGCTGAGCTGAGATGGTAACTGAGACCGGGTGTGGTGGCATGTGTCTCTAATCCCAGTGCTTGGGAGGCTGAAAACAGGAGCATTGCTAGGAGTCTGGTGTGTAGTGAGACCCTGTACCAAATACATTTTTAAAAAATGGTATGGGGAACGGGAATAGTCCCTGAGAGGCAGGAGGATCCCTAATGGGTTGACAAAAAGCTCACCTCATGAAGTTTTATAGAGCAAAATCAGGAGGTGAGTATAACATGAGTCAAATGACTAAACGGTAAGATGACAAGTGTAGTCTCTTAGGCAGTATGATCTAGTGGCAGCAAGGGCACATGGGTGATGTCACTAACCTGGGCTGATAATCAGCAGTTTTAGTGTTGTCTTTAGTCTTAGCAGTCTTAGAGGTTTTAGATTTAGTCTTAGTAGGTGGAGAGGACAGCCCACCTCCATGAGATAACAGGAAATCTCACAAGGGCGATACCAATAATCCCAAGCCTCTGTTCATCCCTTATGGAAGTGAGTAAAACCAGCCATTGTGAGTCTAAACTTCAGATGAGCCTCCAGCCACAGTCCTGATTAATTTTTATCTTTTGCTGTGACTCCCCAATGGCCCAGTCCTGTCTGACCACCTACTATATTTGTACCTGAGTTGGCTGTCTATATATTACTTTTTAAAAAGTAATACTATCTTCGGTAAAACTTTTCTTCCATTTGTGCTTTTCTTTCTTTTTTTTTTAAAAAAAAGAGTAGAATATATTTATCAGAAGATATTGTATTTTTTTTTTTTCTGGTACCAGGATTGAACTCAGGACCATGTGTTTGCCAGGCAGGCACTTATGCCACTGAGCTATCTCCCTGACTATATTTATTAGGAGACAAAAAGCTTTAGTTAGACAGAAGGGTTGTCCTGAATGGGTTGTCCTTTTTTGGTCCCAGAAATCAAAATACTATCCAGTCTTGCCTCAAACTCTCAGTGACCCTCCTCCCTCAGCCTGTTGAGTGCTGGGATTGCAGGTGTTCCCCATCACATGCAGCAATTATGTTAATTTTTTTTAAGAGTTTAGCTTCATTATTTAGTTTTAGCACAGAAATTAAAGAAAAAGAAAAAAGAAACTGGGTGTGGTGGCACACACCTGTAATCCCAGCACTTGGGAGGCTGAGTTAGGAGGATCAGTGTGAGTTCGAGACCAGCCTGGGCTACAAAAGTGAGCTCGAGGTCAGCCTGAACTGCATAGTGAGACCCTGTCTCAAAAAGACTAATAATAATAATAATAATTTCAATTGGTCAGCAACAGAACTTGGGTGTGATCAAAATAGAAATATATATATATATATATATATATATATATATATATATATATATTACAGCAACTGTTGGTAACATGTATATCACTTGCAAGAGAGAGGAGTAAAGATTTTCTTTCTCTTTTCCTTTTTCTTTTCTGAAACAAGGTCTTGCTATGTAGTCCAGCCTGGCCTTGAACTCTCAGTGATCTTCCTTTTTTTTCTCTTTTTGTGATATTTATTTATGTTGTGGCTGGCTCAGCCTGCCCTGGGGGTGGGCTAGCGCAGCATGTGGTTCCGGGGATTGCCTAAGCAGGTCCCAGTGGTTGCCTAAGCAGGTGCTTTAGACCTCTGAGTTATCTTGCTGGCCCCATCCTATGAAATGCCCATACAGGCATCTTCTTTTTTTTTTTTTTTCTTCGCAGTACCAGGGATTGAACTCAGGACCTTGCGCTTGCCAGGCAAGCACTTATTCAGCTGAGCTATCTCCCCGGCCCCTTCTCAGTGATCTGCCTGCCTCAGCTTTGGTGCTGGGATTATAGGTGTGCACCACCATGCCAGCAAGACAGATGTTTTTCACTTGCACCACAGAGCTATCTCCATATCTTCCTGTCTCAGCCTCCCCTGTGAGGATTATGGGTGTGTACCACATTCTCTGACTAGTTTTTTTTTTTTTTGTATTTTAGTGCAGGGTCTCACTATATAGTTTGGACTTGTAGTGATTCTCCTGTTTTCAGCTTCCCAAGTGCTGGGATTACAGGCATGCACCACCATGCCCAGTCTAAGGTATTTTGTTAGCTGAAAACACAGTAGTGACCCTGAAGTACACATGAGTATGAAAGGATGCATACAGAGCAAGTTCTCCAGTTTTCAACTCACTGTTTCAACTTCAAATCCCTTTTATTTTCTTTTTGTGGTGCAGAGGGAGGTGGAGCTCAGGGCCTTGTGCATCATAGGCAAGTGCTACCGACTGAACCATGTCCCTAGGCCCTTTTGTTCTTTGGAAACGAGGTCGTGTTAAATTGTCCAGGTGGGCCTTCAGTTTGATCCTCCTATTTCTGACAGCTGAGTTCCTGGAGTTCCAGGTTGCCACTACCATACCTAGGCCCAGTCATGCTTTAGAGCCGGCTGTATACAGCTCCCCTGGGCTTCAGTGGGACCCTATCGGCGATATCCAACCAGTCTGATAGGCGACATTGTGCCTTAGGCTTCCCAGTCTGGGCCCCTTGCACTTGACAGATGTGTTCCTGCTAAGCAAGCTCTGCTCTTAGGATCTGCTCTGCTCTTAGGATCTACTCTGCCCCAGGAAAACTCAGGTATGCCCATGGTTCAGGTGGGTGGTAGACACACTCCTCTAATGACTGAGAAATCTTGGGGGGGGGGCCTTCTCAAATATAGTTATGGTTATATCTTTATAATTAACCTCTTGCGCTAGCTTCAGCAGCACGTATACTAAAATTGGGATGATATAATTAACCCTCCTATAGCACATTTTTTGTCTTTTTGAGACAGGGTCTTGCTATGCAGTTCAGGCTGGCCTTGAGCTCATTTGTGTAGCCCAGGCTGGTCTTGAACTCACATCAATCCTCCTAACTCAGCCTCCCAAGTGCTGGGATTACAGGCATGTGCCACCATGCCTGACTAACACATTTTAAAAAAATTTTTTTTTAAACTTTATTCATGTTATGGCTGACCCAGCCTGCCCTGGGGGTGGGGCTGGCACAGCATGTGGTGCTGGGGATCAAACTGCGGTCCTTGCAGTTGTCTGAGCTTGTGTAAACAGGTGCTTTAGACTGCTGAGCTATCTTGCTGTCCCAACATATTTATTTTGAGACAGCACCTTGATATGTGGTCCAGGGTGGTCTTGACCTATGAGGCTCATTCTGGCCTGGAGCTTATGGCAGTTCTCATGCCTTGGCCTCCTAAGTCCTGAGATTCCAGGCATGCACCACCACACTTGCTTAACTCTCTTATAACTTTTATGTAAAACTTCCTCGGTTGAAATCACTGTGTGGTTTCTGTTCCTTTATTGGACCGAGACTTCCAGTGAGACAGATGGTTACCAGTGTTCTTGGTGTATGCTTCCCGTGTGAAGCAGGGGGACTGAGAAAGAGGCAATGGGGTAAAGACCAAACAACAGCTAGGGAGGAACGAACAAGGACAAGGAACGCAAGGGCAAGTGGGTGGAAGGAAGGTGTCACCACTAACGTCAGCCTTGGTGTACAACTGCAATCTCAGCACTTGGGAGGCTGAGACAGGAGGATCGCTGTGAGTTTGAGACTAGCGTGGGCTACAAAGTGAGCTCAACTCAGCAGTGTAAAGTGCCTGCTTAGACAAGTTTAGGCAGCCGCAGGGGACTGTGGTTCCAGCCCTGGCACCACATGCTGCAGGCCCTCAGGGTAGGCTGAGCTAGCAAAAACCAAAAACAAATGAACAACCCAAAAGCAAAAAAAGTGAGTTCAAGACCAGCCTGAACTGCATAGTGGAACCCCGTCTGAAAAAGACAAAATAAAGTCAATGAAAAGTGGAAGACTAGGGTATATCAGATGACACAGAGTTTGGGGAGCAACAGCAAAGATACTTGTTCCTCTCCTGGAACAAGAGTCTGTAGCCCCCAAGGACAGAGATATGATCTAACCTATTTTAACTGATTCCTTTGGGAGGAATGCTGAGCTGAGCCAGCATGGAAGGGTGGGAGGGAGCCTAGCTAGAGGTGAGAGGAACTCATGTAGTCATAGAGCCCAGCAGTGCTGATGGGCCTGGGTATGTGTGAAAGACAGCCACGACGCCGGAAGGGTCAGGGTCAGGTGGAGGGCTGCTTATGCTCAAGGCATGAAAGACTCTGTGCAATCCTACTCTGTAGCACTGCGGTTCTTGCAGGATAGACTGGTGTGAAGAATGCCTGCCAAGGACAGCCTCTGCTCAGTTTTGTTTTGTTTTCATGCTTGTTTACTTATTTTATTCATTTATTTTAAGTACAGGGTCTATCTACATAGATCAGACTTGTAGTAATACTCCTTTCAGCCTCCAAATGCTAGGATTACAGGCGCCTGCCACCATACCCAGTGTCAGCATACACTGGGGGTGGGGCTGGCACTGCACATCTGGGATCAAACTCCAGTCTCTGGAGCTGCCTCATTAGGCGCTTTAGTCCGCTGAGCTATCTGACCGACCCTTTATTTTGTCTTTTTGAGGCAGTGTCTTGCTGTGCACTTCAGGCTGGCCTTGAGCTCATTTTGTAGCCCAGGTCGGTCTCCTACTCCTGCTTCAGCCTCCCGACTGCTGGGATTATAGGCATGTGCACCACGCCCAGCTATGCCTGTTTATTTTTTGAGATAGTCTTGGATGTGGTTCAGGTTGGCCTTGAATACATGGTGATCACAAGTTCTGGGACAGCCGTGAGCACCACACCCGGGTTCGTTGATTTTAACTTCCATTTCTGCAGCCTGACGCCAAGAAACCGCCCGAAACCCTCTCTCTTCAGGACCGTAGCTGCAAGAAGCCCTCCAGAAAGATCTTTAGTTCCAGCCCAGGAAGTGGAGCCCCTCTCTCGGCTGCGTCTTCCTGGCGCCCTCTCCCGGCCAGGTTCAGCAGCGCTAGCTCGAAGGAAAAGCGTCTGAAGAAGGCCCCATCCGTTTCACAGGGACCGGCGATTTCGCAGACAAGGATGTCGGTCTATGCTGTCACCTGAAATAGTAACACTCATTTTGGAGGTTAATTCTCATAAATGTTAAATGGGAACATTTTAGATGTTTCAGAGCACTGAAAGAACCTGTGGGGGCCAGGTGTGGTGTCCTACGTTTGTAACCCCAGCAACCGGGAAGCCGAGGCAGAGGGATCTCAAGTTCCAGCCAAACATGAGTAATTCAGCACCCAAACAAAATCTCTCTCAAAATGAATAAAAAGGACTAGATGTAGCTCAGAGTGAAGGCTCTGAGTTCAAACCCTACCGCAAACACAAACGATGTACAACTCCCTTTCCACTCCCTGAACACCAAAGTTGCCCCAAGACGACGTCATCCTGAGGCTGGGTGCCCAGGCAGGAGACAGGACGTGGTAGGGCTCTGAGCGGACTGAGGGTGTCAGTCGAGAAGGCCGTGGCCGAGGACTATTCTCTGGACCACACAGACCTCAGCGCCAGCAGAGGCTTTGGAGCAGTAGATAATGGACGACCCGTGCGCTATATATTACTAACACTGTTAATATTAATATCAAAACACAGCCAGCCCGAGAAGAGGATAAAACCACCCCATCCCACCGCGCTCCAGCTCTGCAGATACGGTTAGAGGAGGTTCCAGGTTGCCCACGCGGAGTCCGCGCCCCGCTCCCTCCCAGTACCCAAGGGGCCGAGACCCACCTCCTGCACACTCGGACTCTATCCGCCTCCCGGAGCAGCCTGGGCCCCGCCCACCGCAGGTCCCGCCCCAAACGCGCGCGCAACTCACGCGGAGTCCCCCGCCCCCCCCCCCGTAGCGCGCCCCCGCGCCGCCGTCGCCGCCATTTTGGAGTAAGCTAAACACCTCCCGCGGCCCCGAGTCGGTCCCAAGCGAGCCGCCGGCCGGCCGCACCCGTGTTCGAAGGCGCCGCGCCCTGGGCCGGGCCCATGTGCGTGCGGCCCGCCCCAGGCCGCCCGGGCTTCGTCTCTGCCAGCGCCCTGGCCTCCACGCAGGCCTCCGAGGAGCCGCCGCGACCCCCGGCCTGCGGGGCAGGTGAGTGCGGCTGCCTGCCTGCCTGCCCGCCGCTCCCTTGGCCTTGAGCGGTGAGGGACACCCTCCGCCTGTCTGCTCCGGGTCGGTGGATTAATCAGCTCGCCCGTATGTCCGCGCCGCCGTCCTTCCAGGCCTGTCAGTCAGCGCCCCTCGTCAGTGTTACTGTCGGTCGCGCCACTAGCAGTCAGTGACCCTGTCAGCACACCTCGTCGCTGTTCCTGTCAGTCAGAACCCTGTCAACTCCCCGTCACTATTCCTGTCAGCACTGTCAGTACCCCTGTCAGTGTTCCTGTGAGTCAGCGCCCCTGTCAGGCAGAGCCCTGTCAGAGCCCCCTGTCAGCCTTCCTGTCAGTGTTCCTATCAGTCAGTGATGCCCGTCAGTCAGTGCCCCTGTCAGTTCCCCTGTCAGCTTCCCATCAATGTTCCTGTCAGTCAGTGCTCCTCAGTTGATGTTCTGGTCAGCTCCACTGTCATTATTCCTGTCAGGTAGAGAGCCCTGTCAGTAGTGCCCCTGTCAGTGTTTCTTTCCTGTCTGTCACACAGCTTACCTGTCAGCTAGGGTCTCCCGCACCATCACCTATACCCCGAGTCAGTGTCCTGGTCAGACAACCCGCAGCCTCCCCGTACACCACGAACCCTTTCAGCTTTCAGGGATAAGACACCAGCATGTTTTCTACCACTGCCCCTTACAATTGTCAGCCTCCTGTCAGTCTCTTATCACTTAGCATCCTATTTCTCAGTGTTGCCCTCCATCTCTTCCCACCTGCCAAAGCCCCCTTTGTCATGGCCACTTCCCTGCGATGGGCTGTACCCTTCCAGCTGTCAGTGATTTTCCCACCTGGTAGTGACTCCCCTCAAGCTTGGCAGTGGTCTCTATCATTGTCCTGCTCTCAGTGCCTGCCAGACTTTCAGTGGCCTTAGTGACTAGCTTAAGTATCTGCTCCATGCCTGGCAAGGTCTCTTCCAGTCTTTCCTGTCAGTGTCAGGGTGGAGCTGACTCCATCCTCCCATGTCAGTGCTTGCCTCCTGTAAGTGTCCTCACCCTCACTTTTGTGTTATACACTTTTTTTTTTTTTTTTTTTTTGTCTTTTTGAGACAGGTTCTTGCTATGCAGTTTAGGCTGGTCTTTGTAGCCCAAGCTGGTCTTGAACTTGCAATGATCCTCCTGCCTCAGCCTCCTGAGGTTTACAGGCATGTGCCGCCATGCCCAGTGACCTGTCTTTATGGTTTCCTTACCTGATACTTTGTGTCCTTTCAGTCTGCCACTCACTTTTGGCTGATAACTTGCTGTTACCACCATCTGACCCCACTCCCATCACTTTTTTCTCTACGCGTCTTGTCCGTGTGCCATTGTCCTGCCTACTGTTCTTACCTCTCCCATTCTCCCGTGCATGCTCATAGCTTCTCAGTGCCCCTGTTGTTGACTGCATTCATCTGTTCACCTTTTCTTACCTCCCACCCCTGCCAGTTTTTTTCTTCCTTCTTTGTGATGCTAGGGATTGAATTCCTGGTCTTTCAGAGCTAAGTAATGACTACTCAGTTATATCTCCATTCCTGATTCCTAGGATTTTTGTTTTCTTGTTTTGAAACAGGGTCTTGCTATGTAGTTCAGGCTGGTCTTGAGCTCATTATAATGTCTACCAGGCTGCCC
The DNA here is from genome assembly GCA_004027915.1 of Capromys pilorides. Classification (NCBI taxonomy): domain Eukaryota; kingdom Metazoa; phylum Chordata; class Mammalia; order Rodentia; family Capromyidae; genus Capromys; species Capromys pilorides. Next base: position 8,446 of record PVKN010016830.1, on the reverse strand, counting down.
CTGAACATGAAGTGATCGTCCTGCCTTAGCCTCCCAAGTGTTGGGATTACCTATGTGTACCACCATGCTTGTCTTGATTTCTAGGCTTCTTTTTTTGGGGGGGAGGACCAGGATTCGAACTCATGAGCTTGCACTTGCCAGGCAGGCACTTGTGACACGGAGCTATCACCCTGGCCCCTCTAGGCTTCTTGATGAAATAGATGGACAGTGGCTATTTACTGAAATAGGACATTGGATTGATGTGGAAGTAGGTATGGGAGGAGTTCTATGTTGGCAAGAGAAAGCAAGGCTTTCTTTTGGCTGAAATTAGGAAAGAAGTCTGAGAAGTCCAAGGGTTGTTAGAGAAAAAGTATCTTGAAGAATCTAGAAGCCAGGGAAGGGCTAGATAGCTCAGTAGAATGAGCACTTGCCTGGTATGTACAAGGCCGTGAGTTCAATCTCTTGTACCACCAAAAAAAAAAAAAAAAAAAAAAAAAAAATTTAAAACCCAGGGAAGAGATCAGGCTGCAGGTGTACAACTTTGAGCAGGAGGATAATGTTTAGAACCTTGGAAATAACTATCTAAAACACACACACAGAGTGCTAGTGTGGGGGGCGGATGAGAGGGAGCATAGTAGATGAGTAAGACTTGAGTGAAGAAAAAGTTTGCAAGTCTGAAGAGAAGGGAAAGCTTCTTTTTCTTCACCCAAGCTGACTGGCACAATTGAAACACCCGCTGACACACTCGAACTCAAGCTTTCTCTCAGTAAATCCTCAAGATTATGTCAATCGGTCAGTCAGCCAGGGATTTCTTGCAGGTGCTGAAGGCACTGCAGGAGCCTGGGAAGAATGAAACTGCGTGGAGTCAGCCTGGCTGCTGGCTTGTTCTTGCTGACCCCGAGTCTTTGGGGGCAGCCCACAGAGGCTACGGGGTATTAGCCCATGGCCAACTGGCTTCAGCTTTAGTCCTTGATGAAGCAGAAAGATCATGGTAGAAGGACATCACAGCATACAGCCGCTCACTTCATGGCAGCTAGGAAAGTTTTTGACATGGGTGCTAGGCCTGCTGATTTCCACTTGTGAAATGTATTCTTACAGTCCTGTAAAGACTCCACTTCATTGTCAAGTATCTAAAGCTCTGAAAATGCTGAAGAGCTGATCAATTTCTGAATCCCCACAGAAGAGTGTTTTTCTTAGTTGTCAGTTCTGCAAAAATGGTGCCTGTACTTCATATGTCAACTGGAGTAGAGTGATGAGTAGACCTCAGCAGCACTTCCGGAGTGTACCAGAGTGTCACTACTTCATGTGTATATACTTTAACTGGTATTTCAAAAGCTCTAGCAAGGTGAAAGTCATCCAGTTTAAATATTCTTTGTCATCAATCAACAGATTTTGAGGTTTCAAATCTCTGTGAAGAACTTCTAGAGTGACAAAAGATGATACAACTGAAAGATCTGGTACAACTAACACTTAACAAGTGATGGATCCATAAACTTCCCAGGAGGAATAGAATCCTAATATTTCTTCAGATTCATGGACAAGAATTGAAACATACGATATAGCCTGGAATCCTGCATAAGCACATCTTGAAGACTGAGTATATTTGGATGCTGAAATTCTTTTAATGGAGAAATTTTGTGAATTGCAGTACTAGCAGTAGTGACCTTCCTCTTCACTTTCTAGGCTGATTTTCTTCAAGACTACTAATTGTCTTGTAGATTTTAAAATCTATTTTATAAATACTTTTATTACTTTTGATGAGAAATGGCAATGGAACAGTTTCACAATACGTTGGTAGGACAGCCATAATAATAAATAGAATGCATATTGTTGTCTTCATAGTGGTTGTTCAGAGTACAGGATGTGGACATGATAACTTTTTTATTTATTTATTTACTTACTTACTTTTGTATTATGGCTGGCTCAGCCTGCCCTGGGATTGGGGCTGGCACAGCATGTGGTGCCGGGGATCAAACTGCAGTCCTTCCAGTTCCTAAGTTTTCTTAAGCAGGTGCTTTAGACTGCTGAACCATCTTGCTGGCCCCGACATGATAACTTTTCTAAACACTGTTGGTACAGATATTTCTTCCCATTGAACTAAGAGAAAGTAGTAGTATGCATAGTCCAGTATTCCATAATAGTAGTGTATTATCAGCAGAATAGGCAATGTCAGAAGCTGTTGATTTGAGCTTTTTACAGATCAGCATACTAAACTGGCTTCACTTTTTAATCCTCATGGTTAGACTTTTCTGCTGGATGGTTAAGGTCAAGTTAAAGCAAAACCTATACAACAAAATGTGGAACTTTTGTATCTGATAAGGTCAGTCAAATCCCCTCAGGTTTTACCTTGAAACCATGTACAGCATTATGTAGAACTTTTCTGTCAGCCATCTGGATGAGTCACGGCCATTGCTTGACCAGTTTACTCTCTGTGAAAGCCTGAGAGAATGTATTCTTTCTAGGTGACTCTCCTTAGGCATGCTATACCTCATCAATCCCTTTCCTCTGTGGCTCCATAATCACCTTGAACAGAAAACTTGGGCCAGCACTGAGTTATAGGATGTTACAGTACAGATTCTCTTATGTCCTGATTCCTCGCTGACCTTGAAGGACTAGGACAAAAATGTTGGCTATCCTTGTAGCCCTTCTTTTTCTCTAATATTTTGGTCTACAAGCTTAAGTTGTTCACCCACCAGAAGAGAAGCTTAGTGATACTATTACTCTATAACATAGGTACTTGAGCTTGACTCACTGTCTTTCTGAGTATAAAATGCCTTAGACTTAACACGGAACTGATATTTTCCATCAATCATTGATATTCTAATAAATCTCTATAGAATGTGATAAAAAACAGTTGCACCTTTTTACACAGAAATTTAGAAATCTAACCATATACAAAATTGTAGTAGGTCAATCCTATGGCAACTCTTAGATATTATCTCACCCCAAAAAAGAATGGCTATCATAAAGAAACCAACAAGAAATTTTGGAGAGGCTATGGGAAAAAGGAACACTTCTCCACAGTTGGTGGGAATGCAGATTGGTGCAACCATTATGGAAATCAGAATGGAGACTCCTTAAAAACCTAGGACTGGAAATCCCATTCAATCCAGTTATCCCCCTACTGGGAATTTTCCCAAAAGAACTGAAAATACCATATCGTAGTGATGTCTGTGCTCTTATGTTTATAGCAGCACAATTTGTGATAGTCAAATCTTGGAAAGAACCAAAATGCCTGTCACCTGAAGAATGGTTGAAACAGATGTGATGCTTTTAGACAATGGAATATTACTCAGTTATAAATAATAATAAAGTTGAAGCCTTCATATATAATAGATGTATCTTGATCATATACTTATAAGTAAAATAAACCAGACTGACACGTGTAAATGTTGTATAGTCTCCCTAATATAAGAACTCAAAAGAAGAAATAAAAATGGAAAGCAATAACAGCTAAATGGAAATTAAGAACTTAAGGATTAAACAATGAAGATTAAACATCAAGCAGAAAAGATAGAAAACATGGCAGGAGCAAAACCATGTACTGATATGCACAGGATGAATTAGGCAATGGTTCTAAGAATCTCCAACAGGTTTTTGACACTGAGGATAGCAATGTGTAATACTAAAATGTTGCTTGGAATGGCATTCTGGTGTTTTAGATGTGTGCTGCTTCTATTTTCTTTTCAATTGTTGCTATACTCTCTCTCAAGTAAATGTTTGTTTTATAAAAGGAAAAACTGACCTGTAGTTTTATTTCTACCCTTATATGCAACTACATAAGTCTATTAAAAGCAATTAAAAGTCATGGTAATACAGAAAAGCTTGGAAAGAGACTAGTCTAAAAGAAGACTTCTCCCAGGAGACAGAAAGTAGGAATGATCAGGTATGGAAGCTCCAGGTGGTAAGCCTTTCTTCTTTTTTTAAAAAAAAATTATTTATTATTTATTTATTTTATTTATTTATTTTTGGATTATGGCTGGCTCAGCCTGCCCTGGGGTTGGGGCTGGCACAGCATGTGGTGCTGGGGATTGAACCGCAGTCCTTCCAGTTCCTAAGTTTTCCTAAGCAGGTGCTTTAGACTGCTGAACCATCTTGCCGGCCCAGTAAGCCTTTATTTCAGAGTGTATAGTAAATACCGGTAAGTTTCTTCCATCATAGACACAGCTTTGATCTTCTATTGTCTCTGTTTTGATGTAGTCTTTCCAAACTTACTCAACAGAAAGGAGATATCCTTACCTGCATCATTTCTCAAGGAACAGCCCAGCGTCTCAGAAGTCAAGTGCCAAGATGAATGTTTCTAGAAAAAGTACTTGAGTAGTTCTTTGAGTTGTGGACTGAACTGATATTTTTCATGAAATGCATTTTTTACTTGAAAGAACTGAGACAAAACAATTATTGTTTAGACTTGCATGTTTGACAAACACTTTTCAAAGACAAAGAAAACCCATTTTATGGAAAATATTCAGTTTTTCTTGTGAATAAAAAGTTTGACTTTTTAAAGTAACAATTAGAATTTTGAAAAGTTTAATTTGCCACTGTCTGTACAACAGCTGTGAAAATTTTAGAATTCTAATGCTTACATTTTATTTTTGAAAATACAGTTTTCATAAAAATACATATGTTAGCTTATTAAAGTTTAATTGCTACTTAAACATGAACAACAATTATTCTTTTAAGTAAAAACACACACAGCAAATTGTATTGAACATTTGTTATGAGCTGTTGAATTAAATGCTTTTTGTGAATCATTTAATCTTCACATCAGCAGGCTGGCGAGTTAGCTCCGTGGCACAAGTGCCTGCCTGGCAAGTGCGAGGTTGTGAGTTCAAACCCAGTCCTGCAAAGAAAAAAAAAAAAAAATCTTCAACCCTAGGATGTGGGCTAGTGACATGGCTCAGTGGTCTGAAGTGCGTGCGTCGGAAACTTTCAGCTCACTGCAGGGACCGTGACTCAATCCCAGGCACCACATGCTGCGCTGCCCCCAACCCCAGGAAAGGCTGAGCCGGCCATAACACAAACAAATACATGAGGTTTAAAAAATAAAATAAACTTTAAAAAAAAGACAAAAAACCCCCCTAGGATGTGAGAACTATATTTTCTCTCTTTCACAGGTGAATTCTACAAATAATAGATCTAAGACTTGAACCCAAAGCAGTTTGACTCTAAGTATACCCCTCCTTTATTATTTTAAATTTTTGGATAATAATAGGGGCCAGGGTGATAGCTCTGTGGCACAAGTGCCTGCCTGGCAAGTGCAAGGTCATGAATTCAGTCCCCTGTTCTGGAAAAAAAAAGATATAGCGATAGCTTGCCAAGGATATTTAGCTCAGCAGCATAAGTGCCTGCCTGGCAAGCTCAAGGTTCTGAGTTTGATCCCTAGTACTGTAAAAAAAAAAAAAATCTAATTAATATCAGTTACTTGTACTTGTGATGTGTATGAGAGATCTGTATGCTATAGTAAAGCTTTATGGAGAAATACAGGCCCAGGCACTTTTTGCTTGTTAGTTGGTTTTGAGACAGAGTCTCACTATGCAGTCCAGGCTGGCTTTGAGCTCACTTTGTAGTCCAGGCTGGTCTTGAGCTTGGAGTGATCCTCTTGCTTCAGCCTCCTAAGTGCTGGGATTACAGATATGTGCCGCCATGTCTGGCTGTACTGTTTTTTATACAGCCCAGACTGGCCCTAAACTTAGTGTGTACTGCAGGCTGACCTTGAATTTGAGGCAGTTTTCCTGCCAGAACCTCTTGAGTGTTGGGATTACAGGTGTGTGCCATCATACTTAGCTCAAAATGTTTTGAAAATTTTATGCTTTTCAAAAAAAAATCTTTTATCTATTTATGTGGTACAGGGTCTCACTACATAGCTCAGATTTGTAGTGATCCTCTTGTCTCAGCCTCCCGAGTGTTGAGATTGTAAGTGTGTGCCACCATGCCCGGTTTTGGTGGCTGGCTCAGCATCCAGGGCCAGCACAGCATGTGGCACCAGGGATCGAACCCAGGTTCTTGTGCTGGCCAGGCAGGTGCTTAGACTACTGAGCTATCTCCCCAGCCCCTTGAAAATTTTGAAATAGTAACTCACTAAGTTGCTACATTGTTCGTGCTGGGTTTGAATTTATAATCCTCCTGCCTTAGTCTTTCAGAATGTTGGAATTACAGGTGTGTACCACCATGCTTCATTAGATTGTTTTTTGTGTTTAAAGAGTTAAAAAATACATTGTGATTACAAGTCCTTTGTAATGTGGATACACACACACACACACACACACACACACAGGGAGTGGGAAGAGAGGAAAGGGGATGTATATGCGTCTTTTTTCCTGGTTTTCTTTGTTATTTGTTTGAGACATCTTTTCGCTGTATTTATTTATTTATTTGGTACTGGGGATCAAACTTGGACCTTGCACTTGGCAGGCAGGTACTTATTCCACTGAGCTATGTCCCCAGCACCTTTTCTTTCTTTCTCTTTTGGTACTTAAACTGAGAACCTTGTGCTTGCCAGGCAGGGGTTTGTACCACTGAGTGATATCCTCAGCTCAGCTCATTAATTTTTATTATGATGTGATGTGGTGTCAGGATACATTTTTCTTCCACTGGGGATTAGGGGTGTAGCAGATTGGTGGAGTGTCCCCAGGTTCAATTCCTAAAAATAGAAAAATGTAATATTTAGTATAAAAGACTTAGAATAACACCAGACAGGTAGAAAGTCCTTTGTAAAAACAAAAGGACTATGGAGAGCTTAGTTGTTCTCTCTTTTCTGTGAGAGCACAGCAAGAAGGCAGCCATCTACAAGTCATAAAGAGAGTTCTCATCAGCAACAGATTGAGCAACATCATGATTTTGGACTTTCAGCACCTGAAAAACTGTGAGAAATAAACGCCTATTGTTTAAACAACCCAGTCTCTGGTATTTTATTATGGCTTCCTGATATAAGACACTGGGAAGGGGCATGAGGGCTGGCTGTGGCCAGGGGGTGGACAGCAAGGTAGATGGCCTATGAACTGCCACTGTTATTGGATCAAGGATACATTTTCTTTTTCTTGCATATTAAATTTTAGTTTACTTTTTTTTTTTCAGGGTCTTATGTGGTTCAGGCTGGCTTTGAACTCATGTGCAGCTTAGGCTTTTTCCTCAAACTGGTGGCAGTCCTCCTTTCTCAGCCTGCTGAGTCCTGGGATCACAGGTGTGCACCTCTGCCCAGCTACTTTCACATGTTAATAATAAAACATAGCAGCAAATACCTACTAAGGTCCTTCTGTGTATCAGATATTATTCTTTTTTTACAGGGTCTCACTACAGTAAGAGGGCAAATTTATTTTTAAAATGTATTCAGCTAGGGGTCAGGGAGATAGCTCAGGAGCACAGGTGCCTGCCTGGCAAGTGTGAGGTCGTGAGTTTCAACCCTGGTCCCACAAACAAAACAAAACAGTATTCAGCTAAATAGGGAAAGGTACTGGCTTTATGGTACTGCTCATGGAAGTCAATTTGTGGTGAAATGTGGAAGGTTCACAGTACAACTTGATTTGTGGGATGTGTTCATGAAATCTCTTCTGAACTTCCGTAGCTATCCAATATTCCTGATGTCTTTCCCATTTCTTCTGTTATTCACTGCAATAGACTCTTTCATTGCTTGGATTGTGATGTATATTTGCAAATTGTGGACAAACACAAAGTGTGCATAAGGTTCCAAAGTCTCAATACTGTTTAAAACAAACCTGGGAACATGGGAAATACCAAAGGTAAAGTGATACCATTTATTAGCCTAAAAAATAATATATTCAATAGTCTTTGTTAGTAACTTTTTTGAGCAATTATATTTATTCTTAAACTAAAATAATTTAATAATCATTTGCTGTAAAACAGTGTTTTCAACAGAAACCTGAACTTTTGGTGGTTTGCCTTGAAGAAGTTTGATTCTTGGACTAGTGTGAGATCAAAAGGATTTGGGTTCCAGCTATTTTATTTACTGTGGAACCTTGAAGGAATTAATCTTCTGGGACTTAGTTGTCTTATGTATAAAGGAGAGCAGGTAACAGTGTTATTATAATGTTAGTTTGAGGATTCAGTGAAGTGCTTATGAAGCGCTTTTAAGGCCAGCTGGTACCTGCTCAGATTGAATAACTTTTTAGCTCTGTTCTCTTTTCCTCTTTCTGCTTTCTTTTTCTCTTTTCCTTTCCCTTCACTTCTGTTTGGTACTAGACATTAAACCTAGGCATGCTGTGCCCCTGAGCTACATTCTCAGTCATTTTTATATTTTATTTAAAGTTGCGATATCCATGCCTTTTGAAGGCTGGTCTCAAACTTTCCATTATACTGCCTTGAGCTGCAGAGTTACCAGGATTACCTGGTGTGCCTTCTTTTGGATAAAAGACATTTTTATGATTCTGTTTAGCTCCTGGTATGTCTTCCATGTCTCCACTTAACATATCTAATCCTTTTTTTTTAAGGTTTTGAATTATGGGATACTTTC
>PVKN010016829.1:0-17669 GCA_004027915.1 Capromys pilorides | reverse complement strand
TAGCATGTCTTATTTTCTTCCTTTTAGAAAATATTATTCCTTGAGGTTAGAACCTCAAAATTTGATTTTCAATTATAAGTTATTTTTAAATGCTGTTGGAATAGCAGGTACCCCTAGGCAAAGGAAACTTTCCATCTAAATTTGTGGGACAACATCTTCTTTTGTCAACAACTGGTTCATTTCATGTAGAGTCAGAAAACATCAGTCTGTGTACATCAAGCCCTGGAACAATCATTAATACATTAATACCACATGGGCTGGCATTTGTCCATTAATGACATTTAATGAAATAAACTCTGAGCTCAAGTCTTCAAAACTGCACAGAATACATTTCTTAAATACCTGGTGAATGAAGCTTGGTGGTGGAAGCTGCTATTCTCTTAGGAGATGAAACAGCAGGTTTACCAGCATCTTGATCTTTTTGTGCTTCTTTCTTTATTCCTATCCATAGTTTGAAAAGAGAAAAAGAAATAAAAGCTAGTTACAATCCAAATGGAAAGAATAGTTATGGAAAGGACAGCTTAACAAAAGGCAAATAGAAAAACAACAAAATATTTGGATGATTTATTGCTTTGGTCACCCCCCACCCTCAGCCCACCCTCAGGGGCTGGAGGGATGACACATTGGCTTATAGGAAAAGGAATTCAGTTTTAAGTGGCCAGAGGAATAAGCACATTGCTGTCTCTGGATTCATGAAAAACTCTTCTCTTTGTGCCACCTCGGTGACCCCCCGCAAAGTATCTAGGAATTAAAATTTTATCGCCCTTAGCTACTAGTGTGGTCTGTCTGGCTGCCTCTCTCTGCTGAAACCATTTTTCAGAAGACAGGGAAGGAAGCTGTAGCTGAACACACACTGCTAATGACTTTGGCATCATCCTGAGCTGAGCCACAGGGGATGTGATCTGACTCTAATTTCCATGCAGCTGGTCACAAAGGTGACCTGGAGAGTCCTCCAGCCCTTCCAGCTGCAGCTGAGTGCTGTGGAGGTTGCTGCCAGGGCTGGGCCTGCAGAAGGCACAGCCCGAGTGTGGGCCACGTCAACGAACAGCGCGTGGACACCGCAGAGTGATGTCTGGAGGTGTGTGGGGTACAGTGCAGCATCTCCCTTACGTGCTGGGCATAGCATTCACCTCACACCCTCCCTTGGAAAGTCCAACCACAAGTGGATGGAAGATAGGGGAAACCATATAGACCACGCCATCCCAGATTTGCTTCTGCTTGTGGGCACTGTCAAAACACCTTGATACTCCAAGTTTTTATGTCACTTCAAAAAAACCTGGAGTGGTTTCTTGGAAGGTGAACATGATGTCCCTCAAACCCTGTGACCAAACTCTTCTATGCAAATGTAACTACTTTCAACAATTTGGTGGCTGTTCTCCTAGATATTTTTCTAAGTATTTTCAAGTATATACAAATATTCAGATATAATTATTAATTTAATAAATAACCAATACTATCATTTCTTTCAACCTATATATATTTGGGAGGGCAACATTTTTATCAGTCAATTCATAGACATTTAAAATTGCCATGTCTAAAATGGCCTTGCCGGGCAATGATATATATACCATAACTCATTTTACCATCCTCCGACGGATGACCATTAAGATTGTTTGCTAGTTTTAGCTATTAAAATAGCTGAATGTGCCACAATAAGCATTCTTCTACTTTTATCTTTGTCACATGTAGCAGCATCTGCAGAGGACAAAAGAGGAGCTGCATTTCTGCTGGGTTATGAATTTACTCGTTTTCACTGTTGCTAAACAGAGTTCAGACAGTCCACGGAAAGGAGCCACTGGCTCATGTTCCCAGTGGGCAGTGTATGAGGACTGGTCTTTCTACATATGCATGCCCTAATGATACTGAAGTCATGATCATATAATTGTTGCCAGCCACAAAAAATGCATTTCTTTTGTAAGTTACTTAAATTTAAAGTTACATAGGTATAACTATTTCTTATTGTTTCATAAGAACTCTTCATTTTTTTCTGGATTATCAGTCCTTTCTCTCATAACTTATCATAGATTATATCTTCTAGCACTTTATTTTTTAAAAAACTTACAGTATCTTTAATTGGGTGACACATTACATTATTCATAACAATAGAGGTGTGTGAATTGCCCAAATACACATCGGGGAATGCTATTATGCTATAATCAAACCATAAAGCACTATCTGCCACTAGAAAAGAATGTGATTGCTCAGTATTTCATGGGGTATGACAACACACAAGATAAGCAAATATGTTGCTTTATTTTTATTTATTTATTTTTTGTGGCTGGTTCAGGGACTGGTGCAGCATGTAGTGCCAGGAATCAAACTGTGGCACGGTCCCTGTGCTTGCCTAAGGAGGCACTTTAGTCCGCTGAACTATCTTGCCAGTCCCAAAACATTACCTTTTGAACAGATTGATATTATCCCATATTTATAACATGAAATACCATGCATTTTGGGTTTTACATATATAAAATATCTGAAAGACAAATATCAAATTTTTAATAGTGGTTACTACTGAATAGAAGGATTGAGGGGCTTGTACCATTTGTTTTAATGCACTTCAGCATTATTTATATTTTTATGATAGCACACATTCCTTGCATAATCAGAAATAAAAACAATAAGAGGGGAGGGACCAAAACGAAAATGAAAACAATCTGTCTGATCTATGAAAAGACAGGTGACATCAGTCTAGTTTAATTCTAGAAGCATAATTGGATGGAAAGTTTCACAAAGTTTTTTGCCAACAAACTTTCCTGTAGGAACATAAGTCTGCCTGGGGAACTCAAGTGGCTCTGGAATTCTTGATGGCTCAAACAACTACAGCCATTAGTCAAAATCTCCCCTTCTTCTTGCAGCTTTCTTCAGCCTAGACTCTGCGAAGCAAGATGCAGCCATGGTGGGACACCAACGCAAATCCCAGAGCCAAAAGGCTCAAGAACCCGGGTCTTACGGAAAGGACAGAAACACATGAAAGCTACACCTTTTTGAGAGAGAACACTGTGCTTTTCTTCAGTGCACAAGTTCACTGTTACCCCTGGCTGACTGCCCAGTGCCAACCCCCTGGGGACAGGTCTTTCACTTCCAGTTTGTAGATCCACTTGCAAATCTTTTTTGGAAACACACACATCACCCAGAAATGTGTTATGCCCATTCTCCAGGCCTCCTTTAATCTAATCAAATTCACTCCTCAAAATAACCATCATAGCCATCTTTCTCCCAGAAAGCCTTCCTGAGGAAGAAATAGAGAGAATCCTTGGATTCTTTCATGGAGTAAAGGAAAGAAATTCGCTTTCTGGTGAACTAAATAAATTCTTACTCTAGTCTTTAAGACTAGAGTGCTAAGAAGTATAAAGGAAATTCAAACCCAAGTTAAGTTGGTCTATAAAAACATCATTGCTGGAAACTAATGGGGACTTGAGGCTTTCTTCCGGAAAACAAGACATTGACTGTCAGGCCTATGTTACGGCCTGGCCTTAATGCTATGTATTTTTGATTTACTAAAAATTGTTTCAGTGAAAACTTTACTAGTAATCAGAACTTCCGGTCCAGTTGGGAGTTCTTCCATTTGCAAAATACATTTCCGTGGAACAGTTTGAATTTTCTTTTTTAATTTTCTATTCCTCCAGTAGAATTGAAGCTAGAATTTAACTTTTGATTGAAGAACAGAAAAGGAACATGGCATTTTTAAATTGATTTGTTGAGTAACTAGTGATAAAGTTGAAATATGAGAGAATGTATTATAAATCTAACCCTAGCTAGTTTTATGAAAATGTATGTTATTTATTTGAACCTATATTCATATTGGTTTTCAAGATATTTTAAGTTTTGCTTTTTGCTCTTTTTCAGAGATGCTTACTTAGGGGCTATCTTTTTTGTTATAGAGGCTGAATTTATTCATAATAGACAGCCTTGTTTTCATAAGGCTTCTTATAGCTGCGACTGACGCTTTTCTCTAGTCTTCCAAGAAGGGCCGTTTTAATTTAGAGTCACTTCTAAAGCCATGTGCTCCCTGACTTTGGGGGCTGGTCACACTTGAGGTGAGTATCAGTACAAGTTAACACCCAAGCTGACCTGATCATGTGTCACTCATGAATGTTGACATGGAAGGGAGACCTTGTCTGTAGTATATTGTCACTTTTGGACTCACAAGCTAGCAAAGAAACTTTGTTTTCTTTGCATAGATCAGAAAAACTCAAAAAGCTCCATGTGCTGAGGTCTCTAATTGGCCTGAGCAGATGAAGTGAGCTAATACTGTTAATGCAGACTTAAGAAATCATCTGAATCTTAGTTTGTGTAGGTTTACAATCTACACGCAATATTAGCAAAACACAGCTTTTATAGTTCCACGTGTATATACAGGTCCTTCCCATACCCTTCTGTATCCAGTAGTTACTGAACTTTGTGAACTGGCATCGTAACAGTACCACAATGTTTTGTTGCGCTAATTTTATAAAATTTACAGTGTGGCTCTTGTTACTTTTCTGAGGCAAGACAAAAGTATATTTCTCAAATTTTTGTTGCCTTGTTTAATAGCATTTGATGGAAAATATTTTATACACTTGTAATATATAAAAAAAATTCAAATACTTTTTAAAATCTTTTTTTTTTTTAACTTTATGTTATGGCTGGCTCAGCCTGCCCTGGGGTGGGGCTGGTGCAGCATGTGGTGCCAGGGATTGAACTGCAGTCCCTGTGGTTGCCTAAGCTTGCCTAAGCAGGTGCTTTATAGACTGTTGAGCTATCTTGCCATCCCTACTTTTTAAAATTTTAAAACCATGTATTAACTTTTTAGTTGAAATTATATAGTATAAGTTAAATTGCATTCTTCTAATTTTTTAAAAAAATTATTTATTTGGTACAGGGTCTTGTTACACAGTTGGGACTCATAGTGGTTCTCTTATCTTGGCCTCCCCCGTGCTGGGATTACAGGTGTGTGCCACCATGCCTGGACTCGGTGGCCAGCACAGAGCACCTGGGGTTCCAGGGCCAGCACGCATGTAGTAGCAGGGATTGAACCCAGGTCCTTGTGTCTGCCAGGCAGGCACTTAGAATGCCAAGCTATCTCTTCAGTCTCTAAATTATATTCTTCTAATCAATATGAGTACATTTTGGTAAGCATAGCTATGTTGAAATAAAGTTGTACAAAGCACGAAAAAAGTGCTTTGTGCAAAACAGAAAAGTGTGCATCTGAAAGGCCTTCTGCAAAACACCATGAATAGCTTCCCAGAGAAAAGAGGAGCAGAGCTGAAGCTTGGACTCCCCAGGCCCAGGGCTTCCACAGGGACACAGGTGACTCTCACAGCAGTGGGCAGAGGTAGCTTTTGCATTTGTCTCTGGAACTGGCCATTGTAAAGGTGGCTTCAACCTGTTCCTCAAGGCTGCTTTAAGTAAAGTTCAAGGACAAAGGGAGCTACATGACAGGGCGCAAAAGCCTTTGAGCACTCTGAAGTGTGGGCCTGCTCTGAGCACAAGGCTGTTCCAAGAAAGAAAGAAAGAAAAAAAGAAAGAAAGAAAGAATAAAAGAAGTGACAGTGACCATAGCTAATCTCAATAGCTAGTTTAGATTCCTCATTGACCAAAACTAAACTAAAAAAAAAGGTCTAAAATAATGGTTAAAGGAATCCTATGTATTTTTAAATGAAAAATAAGTACATACAAAACCAAGGGACATTTTTATAAGCTCTTAAACTGACATAGTCTGACAATTCCAGCAAGTGAATCTTTGTATAAATAAAGCAGACCAGAAACAAAAAAAGGATAAATAAATATACTTGGCAATGGATTTTCTCACCCATGCATCTAATGTCCTCCCTCCACCCCCTGGGAAAGCAGAGGGAAGGGACAGGGAACCTGAAACCTGGGGGAGAAAAGCAAGAAGGATGAAATGCAAACACGGCACAAGGCAAGGGATTAATGCCATAACTGTGTAACTAGAAGGATGTGGGCAGAAACAGGTGAATGATGGAATCAGGACATACAGATTCTGATCTGTATGGAACAGGGAACATCTCATAGTGAGATGGTTAAGCGAGGGCAGAAAGAAATAACTGAGAAGCATTTATCAAATAAGAAAGAAACTTGAGTTATAAATTAGAGGGAGGTGTTACCAGCCACAAGGACAAAAGGAGGAGGAAACAATTTTAGCTGCTGATAGTAATTTTTTAAAGGTTCATCAAAATCTTTAAAATTTAAATTTTGGGAGGAGAACAGAGTTAATAAAGGGAATCATGTGAATAGACTGAGGTATACTTGAGAGGAGACTTGATTGTTAGCTAGATAAGGTTTATTTCAATAATCACACATTGCCTGTGTAAGAGTAGACATTATAGCTGGGAATAGAAAGGAAAATAAGAGAGGTGTTCTCAAGTAGAGGCCGAATTAGACCTACAACAGAAGCCTAAGTGTTCCCTGGAATCAGACTAAAGTAATTCTGAATTAATTATGAAAAGATAACACTAGAGTAGTGTTAAGATAACACAGAAATAAACAAAAAGGTAACACAGAAGCCATGTTTTCTAAACATGCATATAAAGGCTTTATAATCCCCTCCCACCAGTAAATTCAATGATTTATTCATTATTAAGAATCAAAGCTATGTCTGGCATCATCTCTATGAAGACCAAGATGTGAGCTGTTACAGAGGTTACCTTTTTGTGGAATGTATTAATTAAAAGTGCTGGGGCTGGGGAGATAGCACAGTAGAATAAGCGCTTACCTGGCAAGCGCAAGGGCCTGAGTTCAATCCCCACTTCTGCAAAAACCAACAACAACAAAAAACCCAACCAAACAAACAAAAAGCCCAAACAAAAAAGTGCTATATTTATAAATGCTAGGTACCAAAATTACAGTTATTTTGATGTATCTTATCTTATTTTACCCCTTCTCCAGACTCTCTTGTTGTTACCATTATTATTAATTATTGCTATTAGCATTTTGGTGTATTAAGACAGGGTCCTGTTATGCAGTTCAGGACAGGGTCCTGTTCTGCAGTTCAGTCTGTCCTTCTTAAGCTCAATATATTACCCATCTCTTGAATTTACAGGGATGTTCCTGCCTCAGCCTCTTAAGTGCTGGGATTACAGGTGTGTGCTACTACTTCTGACTTTCTGTTGGTATTATTATTGCTGCAGGTTGAACATCCCAAAGACAAAATTCCAAAGTCTATAATGGTCCAAAATCCAAAGCTTTTCAAGCACTCATAACACTACCATATGGAAATTCTACTCAACCTCAAGAATGAGCCATGGAAAACAGATACCCTGAAAACACTGCAAATAATCTTTAGAGTTACATGCATAAGGTATATATAAAACATAAGTGAAAATTAAAAGTTAACTTTTAAAAGCACTGACATTCTTTGTCTGGACCTTTCTATCAGACTATTCTGAAAAGCTTTTTTTAAAGTTTTTTTTTTTTCTGTAATGTATTTAGAATAGAGTCTATAGGGTCTCACTAGACAGATCAGACTCATAGTGATCCTCCTGTTTTTAGCCTCCCAAGGCTGGGATTACAGGCACAAGCCACCATGCCCAGTCTCATTTCCCATCTCAGTGCATTTCAGAGGCAGGCCCAGCATGGCAGGCCAGGGATTGAATTCCTGGCCCCTGCATCTGCCTAAGCAGGCCCTTTAATCTGCTAAGCTATCTGGCTGACCCTAGCCTGAAAAGCTTTAATAAAAATAACTAAGCAGTATCTGGTCCCATAGGCCTTTATAGTCATCATTTTAAATGTTTGAGCAGTTTCTTTCTCCATACATGTAGGTAATGGTGTTGTACTGCTATTTCTTGACATTTACTTCTTAGATAGAGTATATCAGAAGCTTCCTACCACAAATAATGACTATTTGGTTCTCCTCCACTCTTTCATCCTTATCATTTCAATACAGCAGCATCATAATTTTTAGTTAAGTAAAAGTTAGCTTTTCACTTAGTTATAACTACGTAAATATCATTCACACTGAGCCATTTTGTTCATCTGAAAAACACTTTTGTTGTCTCTAGATTTATTAGCTGCCTTGGTTTCTAGTTTTCTACAGCCAATAGCTAATTCTTCCCCAAACTCACATCTTCATAATATCTTTCCTCTAGTAATCATGACATGGATACATCTACATTCTTCCTGGAGCCTTCAAGTCACCATTAATTCTAGATTGGTTACTTCTAGGACCTTGGCATAGCTGTCATGTTGGAATCTTTATCATCTTTCCAGAACTTTCCTTACATTTTGTCCTATCATGAACTCCGTTTTCTAGACTCCTATGTCTTCTTTCTTTTTTTTAATTTTTTGGATGCTTCCTTACTCTGATAGAGGCATTACTTTGTTTCTACAGAAAGGTGCATAGCAGATAAATTAGGACTCAATTCACTGGCTCAAATCTTCGTACAATTGAATGCTTGGTTTAATTCAAAATTTTAATGTGGCACTATTTCCTCAGAAATATGAAGGCAGTTGTTTCTCTTTTAGCTTCCAGGTTGCTATTGGCAAGCCTAAATCAAAATCTTTGGTTAGTGATTTGTTTACTTTTCTGGGAAGCTTGTGGTACCTTTTCTTTTTCCCACAATGTGAAATTTCATGATATTGTGTCCTGAGGTGCTATTTTCATCAACTATTCCAGACATTGAGTGAAACCTTTTAATCTGCTAACTCTGCTCCCACAGGTCTGGGAAATCTCCAGTTCTTGTTTTGACAACTTTCTCACCTCTGATTTCTTTGCTGTATTTAATGAAAATTCTGGCTTTAAGCTCCAATTTATATATGAATATCCTTCTTTGGATATCTCTTATGGATACTCAATACATCTGAAATTGAACTTATTTTCACCAAACAAAAATTCTTCTCAATCTTATCTTCCTTTATCTTCTTCAGTAACTGTGTCTTTTGTCTAAACCAGCAGTACTATCCCTTCCCTTTTACTTACTTCTTTACATGAAGTGGGATGCTAGATTTTGCAAAATGTACATCTTGTGCATCTCTTGTATTTACTTTTTAAAAAAATGGTACTGGGCTTTCACCCAGGGCCTTCATACTGAGCTAAATCCCCAGGAGACAGGATTTTCTCATTGCCCAAGCTGAACTTGAACTTCTGATCCTCTTGCCTGGTACTCGTGAATAGCTGGAAACACTGATCCTGCAGGGCTATGCAGCATGGCATTACAGGCATGCACTGTCCTGCTGGCACTCCACTTCTTCCTAAATAGCTGTAACTTGCTAAAAGATCAAGATCACCATTCTTGGCAGCAGCCTCCTACCTTTTCTTTCTCCAGCCCAATCTCTTTCTTCAGCGTTCAGCTAGGTGGACTCTGCTGCAGTGCTCTGAGGCACAACATCATCCATGCTAAGATCTGAGTGCATTTTTACTTGTCTATATTGACCAGAAGACAATGCATTCCCCGAGAATCGCTAGCACAGCAAATATTATAAATGAGTGTGCTTGTTGCTATTAACTAATGACATTTTTCCTTCATTGAGAATAAAATCAACCTTGACTCTTTATTTTGTCCTGGTAATCAAACCTGGGCTCTAGAGCATGCTGAGCTCATGCTGTACACTCCAGCCCCACCTATTTTTTTTCTTTTCTTTTCTGCAGTACCAGGGATTGAACTCAGGACCTTGCACTTGCCAGGTAGACTCTTATGACACAGAGCAGTATCCCTGGAGAAGCTAACCTTAAAATTAAGTAAATTTATGAATTATTGAAATCTGTTCTTATTTTCTCTTTTCTTTAGCATTTTACTCCCCTTTGTCATAACCAGGAACATCGTTCATGAGTAATGAGAAATTACCAAATACGCTGTTTAAACTAAATGAGTCAGGCTCTGAATAGGAAGGATTTGTAAAAAGAAAAATAATCCAATTCTCTTGGGGATTCTAGACATTGCATAATCTATTTGTTACCTACTGAGAAAATGAGACTTTTCAGTGGTGGGAAAATTATTTTGAATTTCTGAAATCACACAAATAGGTCTTATTCATTGTGGGAGCTTCAGTTAGTTCAGCCAAAAGGAAAGAAATGGTCTAGATTATTTGTCTCATTTTATTCAGAAATTCAAATTTCAAGTTAATTGAAGAGTATAATAAAATGGCACTTTTCAGAACTCTTATTGTCCCCATATAAATGAAAAATCCTTAACATGGCCTACTTAAAATGAAGTATTCAAATGTTAGTACCCTGTAGTGGTACCATGAAAGCTGCATCATCTTCTCTTGTTCAAACTATTCTTTCCTGAGCGAGCCTAGGCATTTGTTTCTTCACTCATTCATCACATGTTTATTGTGTAGCTGCATTGTATTTCCTATGGTATTTAAGTGAAGAGACAGGCCATTGATTCTAGAAATTCACCAGTTATGGGATGTATAAATAAGTGACAAGAAGATAATCTAGCAGGTGCCAGCCCAGAGTTCTGGTAAAATACTTTCTTTTCTGGGAGCTCAGAGCAGCAGCCAGCACGGCTTCTCTGGAAAAGATACTTGGGCTAAGCCATGGAATACGCAGAAGACTCTGTGAGAAGAGGGTTTCACGGGAAAGGGAATCAAGCGCAAAGGTCCTGGGCACAGAGGGGCAGCATTCAGAGAGAGGGTGCAGGATGCAGTGGAAGCTTGCTTCTGGAATGCGGCCTACACCGTCTGCAATCTCCATGATGCCCAAGGTCTCCAGACCATTATTCTTCTGTTCAATGTACCATAATGCCTCTGAAAATCTAGCTCAATCCTAGATTTGGTGAAATACTTATTGTGTCATTGTTTTGCTTGCCATTCCTTTTTAAAAAATGGTACATTTTGTGAGTGAGGTTGCCAGGGAATGGAATTATGGCCAAGAACATGAGGTTAGATTGGTTTTGCCTGCTGTTGCTTCAAACTTAAATGAAGTTATCTTGTTAAGATGACAATCGAGACCATGCTATCAAAGATATACTTTCCTTCATTTGCTTGATGGTCTGACCCAGTCATAATAGAAATGAACCAGTTGGAATGCATTACATCAGGTTATATTATGTGTGTTTACATTGATTTTCTTAATAAAATACTCTAACACAGGTTTAATCACTTTTTATTGTGAAACGTGATATTTGTAACTTAGCTGTAGAGTTTAGCAAGTAACTATAAAGCAGATGGCTATGAAATTGCCACTGAGAAGGAGTACAGTGGAATGCCCTGGCAGCCACAGCTCCAGTGCTCCTTTCCCATTCACTGCTGCCGAGATGCTTTTAGTCATTTTTCTTTAGAGTTTTATTCTGTCACCCAATGTCTCTTAGTTTATAAAAGTTTTATCAGGTGATGTTCTTGCAATGTTTACTCAACACTGTATTTATAATTTTCATTCATTTTATAGCCCACAACACTGCTTTGCTCTTTTTGCCAGTGATCCCTCATGAACATATATCATAGTATATTTACTCATTTTACTACTGATAAAATGTTTGAGTTGCTTCTAATCATTTTTAGTAATTCTGAACAGTGTTGCTTTGAACAGGCTTGTACGTGACTCCTGTCCCACAAGTGAAAATTTTTCCATTACCAGTGAGTGAAATCCTTCAGTAAAACGTAGTTAGATAACCTTACACAATGTTCCAAACTGTCAGTTCCCACTTCCCCATTTCCCTGTGATTGTGAGTTCCTCATTTGTTTAATCTTCACCAACATGGATACAGACATTAACCTATTGCCTTCTGATAGACGCATACTTTATTATGACTTGAATTGGATTTTCCTGGTTTCTGATGAAGTTTAACATATTTTCCATGTATTTATTGGCTATCTCTGTGTTTTTCTTTTCTGGGGTCCTGGCCAACTTGACTTGTCACAGATGCAATACAACTTTGTGATTAAAAAAAAATAAGTATATTATGATCATCTTTCATGGTACTATTTCATCAACAATATGTTTCAAATGCAAACTAATTTCTAACTTAGCAGTTTCAGTGCTAATTCACAAATTAGACTACAGCCACTATGAAATGAGGTAGTGTTGCAAATATTGATTTCAAATTGCAGATGGATTTAAAGACATAATAGGGCGATTGTTTAGCATGAGGTGAAGGGCCCATATCCTCAGCTTTACTGTATCCACCGCTGTGTAATCTTGGCAGGTTACTTCAGTTCTCTGAATCTTTGTTTTTTTCATGTGTAAATGAGTAACAATAGCAGTAACTATTCCATAGAGTTGTGAGGAAAAAGTGAGATATTGCATTAAAGGTGTTTAGCGCAATGCCAGTCATCATATGTGCCCAAAGGGAACTTATTAACAGTATTATAATATTTCTTTCCAACTTTCCAACTGGTGTTCTCCCTTCTCCCTGTGATGATTCATTATGTTGAAATCTAGTTCCAAATTTGGAGGGACTAAAAAGTGGGCCTTTGCACAGTCATTATGTCAGAAGGGCACCCCCATCCAACCGATGAACAAAATAATACCGATATAAAACAGGCCCGAGAAGGCTTGTTCACCCCTCCAGCCACGTGAGGACACAAGCCAATGACAACAGAGCTCAAAGGGCCAGAATACTGCCAGAAATACAGACAATGAATTTGAGGTTCAAGAGATTTCAACTATGCTTCTATGAAGAAGCCAGCCTCATCAGACACAGAATATTCTAGTGACTTTTGAACTTCCTGGCCTCCAGAACCATAACAAATATATATCTACTATTTATATGCTTTCGTCCCTATGGTGTTTTGTCAGAGGACCAACAGACTAAGACAAAACCTATGAATTATATGCTATGTGCTGATAAAGTCAACCTTTACTATCCCAGGTTCATGTTGTTTTCCTTTTTCTAATGAGGGATATGCAGATCAGTGAAGTTAAGTAATTGAATCCAGAACATCTAGCTCTTAGTAGTACCACCATGATTAGAATCTCTGTCTAATTTCAAGGCTTGTTCACTGTTTCCTCTTCCGTTTAAATTATACTTGGCGGAAACAGCTTGAAGCGGCTTTTAAATCAGTTTGTTCTACTCTTTTGAATAGTCATATGAAAATGAGAATATATTCAATGTGGCTTCCAAAAATAAAACCCCCAAAGGTATAGATAATAAAAAATAAACAGGGTCCCATAAAGTGCCATTTTCCCCTAGATCACAGGCATGAAAGTGCTACCTGCTAGATAATCCTTGGCTGGGTGATCTCTGGTATGACAGAAGCCATAACTGTCAGGATCACCCTGTTCCAGAAAAAGGCAGTGGATGTAAGTATAAGCTTTGAAGTCAGATGCTTGGGCTAAAATACAACTCTGCACTCACCTAATTTTGTTATCTTGAGTAAATGACTTGATCTCTCTGATCCACTGTCTCCTGATCTGTAAAGTTCAAAATGGAACCTGCACATCATGGATACAATGAAATGAGACTACGAACATCCAGGAAGTGCTTAATAAGTGCTCTCAGTATTATACCTATTGCTTATCAAGGAACTATCATATCAGTTGGACCTGTTTAATGCTATTTATCCCATTATCCCTGCTCAGATACCCAGCATGATTTTTAACAATGCTTTAAGTTACATACACAGGATACTTAAGCAGCCTACTCTCATTCATCCCCTATCTGTAGCGTTATGTGTAGATTCAGTAGAGTTAAAGCCACAGTTTGTTCAGGGGATTCTCAGCTCTGGTCATTTGCTGACTTCTGATGTGTCCATTCTATCATGATGTGGCCACAGAGAAATGAGATAACATGATTTCAAGTAAGTCACATTTTTGGTCAGACACAAGAACTATCGTTCTCACATTCACATGGGGTTCTTACCTTCTGTAATAAAGTCTATCAAACAAACAGGGATTCTTTCTAAGAGAAATTCTAATTCATCTCATGCTATGTATTCTGGAGTCTGAAGTCAATGTTAAATCCAGTAGTCTTAAGTCTTGGTCAAGTTCTATTTAATCACCCAGGGTTTCAATAGATAAGTGAATGTGATATATTAGGGAGAGCAGAGATTTTGGAGAAAGACAGACCTCAACGCAAGTCTTGGGTCAGCTGGAAAGTCACTCTGACGCTGGAAGAGACATAGTCTCTTCATCTTCAAGAGTTACACAATGTTACTGTGGCATTTAAAAAGGGAAAAAACTAAAAGAGCCCTTAGCAGAGTCTGGCACATAGTACTGCCATAAGTTGCAGCAATTATGCCTATGATGAAAGAGGCAGTCATCAAGATGGCCAAATGCTGAGGCTAGCAAGGGAGTCATTGTGGTTCCAGCTGGCAAGTGGCCAACCTGAATAGACACTGTATGATTGGTTAGTGGCTGGGAGTGGAAACACAGGAGAAAGATGGAGCAGTATGCACGGCTTAGAGCGAGAACTCCAGACATAAGGAGTGGTATCCTAGGAGAGTGGGCAGAGGGTGGGTGATGGGCAGGCATGATGCAGGCAATACAAACCACTGAAGAGTCTTAAGCAGGGGAGTAATAGGACCAGATGTGCATTTAATGAGGTGAAAGGCCTCTGGCAGCAGTGTGGGAGGCTGAGCTGGATGGCTTTCCACCCATATCAGCAAGGCTGGCTGGATGACTGATTATTGATTAGCAAAGTGGAGGACCCATGGTGGTTCTCAGTACCACTAACTGCTGATCGATGGACTAAAGCTGAAAGGTGTGAGGCCTGTGCAGTGCCCAGGAGATGTGTTATTCTTTTTGAGTTAACAGGCTACATAGCTGGCATTTTTCTTTTTATACTTTCATTTTCTTCTACACTTCATGACAATCACTGTCCTCAGTACTTCAAATACTACCCTTATTATTTGGAATTTTATCTGTGCACCATGTAAGTCTGGAAAGAAATGTAAAGCTTTATATAGGAAATTAAATTTACATATAATTAATAGTTCCTTGGTTATCATGCTAACAGATTGGATGGCATCATGATAGCAGTTTGCATAAAAATGCATTAATAGTGCAGTAGTAGGCAGATTTCTGAAACGTAGAAATGTCAGAAATCACAGCTCCAAAAAATCGTATTAGTTACTGCTGGATTAGCTCCAACAGCTTCTTAGGGTTGAATGTAGAATTGGCAAAATAGCAGGTGTACAGTCTTTCAGTTAGAATGGAAGTGTGACCTCTTCAATAAGAGTTAGGATTTTCACGCCCTCCTTGAAAGATTCTATACAAAATAGAAGGTTTCACATGCTGGCCTACAAGTGGCTTAATATCAAAGTTAATCAGAGTCGAATGAGTCCTCTTCTGCCCAGATGGGTATGTTCTAAAAGCCTCCACCAAAATATCTGAAACACTATTCCTGTTGTTGTCCCTTTAGAAGTAGTAGAAAGGAAAACCAGCCCCCAAAAATTGTTTTTCGGCTTACTTGGCTTCTTCTGTGGTATTTCAATAATTCCACCTAAGTAACACTCAGGCCCATTAACCTGAGTGCAATAAAAGATAAAGTGATCAGGAGCTCAGGAATTCAAACTCAAGTGCCCAAAAAACAAAAGTGAAAGCAAACAAATCCTCTCTCATTGAATTTTACCGGACTTATAGTAAAATTAGGCACTAATGATACAGTAGCTCTCAGTTGCAGGTGTGATTTTTGTCATGCTTTATTCTGATCGTCTCACAGCCTATAAGTTCTTTCATAAAAGAGTTGAAACACGGAAGAGAGAACATGCATATTTAAACTAACAAGGTATCTAATTGTAAGTAGCCAAAGCCCAAGATTTTAAAGAGTAAGAGGCTTGGAGAAAACTCTTAATTTTACAAAGAACTGAATACTGTTGCCCACCATCACTGTCTGGCAACTTCAGTCAAAACTTCAGGTTTCTGCCTGAGTGTTTTCTGCATGCTGGACAAGTCTCTCCACCTCATGCCTTTCCCCTATACTCATTTCCCTTTTACAATGTTTAGCATAACTTTAATGAAAACATCAGATGCGTGAGTATGTGTTTGTTTCCTCTGATAACATCAGTTCCATTGGAACAAGAGATGTGTTTTTCGGCTACCAGCACAGGACACCCGCTCGTGCAATTCTCTAAATGATGAAGTGGGCAGCTGCTCTCACAAGATACCACATGCACAATCCCCATCACCATGTCCTAACTCTGACCTCATGCAAACAACAGGGACTCATATTTATTGTCTTCAATTTTTTCTCACAAAGATTCTTTTTGAAATACTTCTGGCCTTCTCAATATATTTTATACCCAACCCTATACCTAGTTCCTCTGATGGCCTCACAGTGACAAATAAGGCAACGCTGTAACAGCAATTTGGACTCAGTCTCAGGGAGAAGAGTCAACACGAAGCAATAACACCATATGCACTGAAGGGCCTCACACCACTTAATTGCTTTGACCTTGCCTCCTCCTGGTGGACTCCTGGGACATTGCTGAACACTCTTGACTCATCAGTTTCTTCCCAGTGTGAGACAATATGATTCTTTCATTGTCAGAAAACAACTAGCTCTTAAAGTTGTGCCATTAAAGGAACACATAAGGCACAATAAGAGTAACTCCCCATCCTTTTATAACCAAGGTTTCAGCAGCAGTTCAGCAACTCTTTTGCTCGCCCTGTCTTTTGCTGAAGTGAAGTACTTTTTTCAGCAAGCTTTTTCTCTATTTATTCACTTAAGATGCAGTCAGAGAAATGAGGCCATGCGTGAGGGCAGGGGAAAGCCGGGATGCAGCTCCATCTGGTGCATGGATGCAGAAAAACGCTTCGGAAACACGTTTTTATGATGTTGACAAGCAACTAATATTTTAAAAATTGTGAATGCCCAGCAATACTTAAAATAATACTCAATTTGAAAATTAGTTCAGAGATAACAGCTTGCTTTAGAGATCACAATTAATTTTTAATAGTATAAGCGGAGCTTCTAAAGTCCATTGATTAGGAGCCTCATGATTCTTGAGATTTTTTCTGGTTAAGTGGAGAGGAGTCCAAATAAGAAGTCACCAGCTGTTCATTTTCTATACAACCATAGGAAATCCTCTCTTGCCTTAATCTAAAACAGAGTTTTATTTTCTACACTACCTGATAGCAACATGACAGACTCAACAGGCATATGGACCAAGAAATAATTTATCTTCAGATCAATATTTTCACTTGAAAACATTTTCCTACCCAACAACTAAGAGGAGTCAGTGGGTAATGCCCAATTATTTGTGCAAAATTACACAGATCAGTGCACTCAAGAGATTTATATTTGACACATGAACAGGAAAAAGCTTCTCATAAGAATTTTAAGCAAAAAAATACTGAAAGGCTGAGGCTAAGTTGCTGAAATACAGGAACCTTCTATTTACACAGCTATGGATAGGACTAGGAATACATATGCTTTTTTATCATTGGCATTAAGCCCATTTCTCTTCCCCTACCTTGTTACTACCTTAATGTCAAGAAGCCAATGGTAATTGACTTACGACAATACTACAAGAGTGGTTCATACTTTCCACCTGCAAACATGTACAGTACATGCATTCATTCTCAGCAACGATACAGAAACCCTGGGAGAAAAGGGCATGGGCAAATCACAGAATTACTGTTAGGGAATCAGGAAGCTACCCAGGATGGAACTACCAAGAAGAACTAAATACCTAAGGTGCATTTTAAAAAACTATAATTACCTGGTCTCATCTGAATAAGAATAATGAACAGCTTAGACAGATACAGGTTGAATCCTGCTGTACTTCAAAGTTGTTGTGTAACTCTGGGGAGTTAATTTTTGTAAATTCTGGTTTCCTCTAGGATT
>PVKN010016828.1:0-17662 GCA_004027915.1 Capromys pilorides | reverse complement strand
ACTAGGTAATGCTAGACCACCTTGTCTCTGGGGCTATAGCATCCCCTACCCAGCCTTCACCCTTGAGCACATAACAATCTCTGCTTAGGCACTCTCCCTCCGCTTTGCTCTCGCTCACCGCACTTCGCTGCTGAAGCTACTACAGAACCTGCACACCTCCCCTAGAGAGATTCAGCCTTTTCCCACCTGGCACACCAGGCACTTTTCCAAGCACCCTGTCTATGGTGCACCAGCTGAGTACTATCAAATCTGGCAGAGATGGAGGAGCTAGAAGTCAGGATTTTCCGTGGGACAAGACAACACACAACATGAGCAGTACGTGTTCGTGCTACTTCCTGGAGGTCTGATGGTCGCCTTCCACCTGTAACATGAATTGTCTCCTTAGTGCCCACTGGGACTATGCTTAGCATTTAACAAATGGTGGGGTTTTTTTGTTGTTATTGTTGTTGTCTTTTGTTTTTTAACTTCTCAATACCAACAGCCTGGGGTAGGTATCAGATTTTACCCATTTTACAGATGGGCAGAGTATGGCATGTTTTCCACACCCCCGAGACAGCTGACATGTTCTGCACAGGTTCATGATGCAGCCCCACCTAATGTGACAAAGGACTTTCCAGTCCCAGGCTGGAATCCAGTTATGTGGTTCTTTGTGTCTAGTTAAACAATGCCATTGTGTGTCTTAGTCACCAACAACCCAACATGAGAGGCCAATTCAGAGGGCTTTCTGTGTCTACCACCCCTCCTTCCCCTATGGACAGTAAACAGCTCTGATGCATTAACTGTTTCCATCCATAGCAGAGATCAGGACGGGTTCCTTGTCTCTGGCCTCTGGCCTGATCATGGCTCCTGGATCCTGGTACTTACAGCGCTTATGCACAGACTCTGCTCCAGCCCTAACACAAACATTCTCCAACCGATGGCTGACGGCATTTCATTGCTTCTCCAAATAAACTTCCTTTTTGTTCAGATTTACAGGGCCGTGAAGAACACCAGAGGAGAAAGCAGTGCTTTTCCATGTTCACGAGCAACACAGATGGAATGTTTGCTAGATATGTTTCAAACAGGGCTGGGGCCTTCGGGAGGAAACTAGGATGTGGAGAGAGGATGAGTCATATGCCTTGGGGCCACAGGACATCTGGGACAAACACCAGCAGAGCAGTTGACAAAGGGAGCCCCTTGGGACCTTGCACTGCTCAGAAAAAGGAGGGTGAGGCTTTGGACTGCTTATCAGCAGCCTGGAGGAGGCCAGTGAGCCTCTGAGAGATGTATGTGAGGAAATGCATAAAACGAGGGAGAAGAGGGCCTTCTATCACCAAAGCTTGGGAACAATTTCTTCCCCAGAGCTGGGGACTCAGTTCCACTCTAGAAAGGAGGAAACATGACAGAACAGAAAATGTTTGCTTATCCCTGAGGTCTCCAAGCACTGATGCATGCCTGTCATCCATCCTCCACCCCTGATGAGGTGCAAGAGACTGTGGGATGGACTGAGCAGGCCAGAGAAAGTTTTCTCAAAGTAGATTCGGACGTTAGAGAATCCATGAGATCTATGGACATAACACGCTGTGGCCAGGAATCTGGACCTTAGAGTACACATGTAGTACTGAGGCCCAGAGATGGGCAAAGGACTCCCCAGAATGACTGGACAGCGGGGCGTGCAGAATGTATTTCCTCAGCCCAGTCTGGGTATCCAATCATCTGGTGCCCTGGATCGTCTTCTGAGTGGTTCTAAAAGCTCAGAGAAAGCAACCAAAGCCTCTTCAAAGTTTCGTTGTAAAGCCTCGAGGTTTCTTTCTCCAAGGCTGGTCCCTGCTGGGGCCCCAGCTATCTTCCTCCTGTAACTGGTTTGCCAGCTTGCGATGATTAATGGTGAGGATCCAAGTCAAAGATGCCACTACTTCCTTTTCTGTCTCTTCTTGTCACTGAGTTTACTCTGGAGCAAAACTAATACATCTCTATTTTCACCCAAAAAAGTACCCACTGAGCAGCTGCCCATTGCACTTCCACACTCTCCCCTGGTAGCTCCATAGCATGGAGGTTTAAAACCCCAAGACTGATGTTAAGGATGCCAGACTGACATTAACAAATAGTTCCGGAAGTGATATGCTCTGCAGAGACAGACACACTTTCAGGGCTTGCATTTTACCTTTTTCTCTACTTCTCTACTTCATGGGTCCTTTGCAGGGTTCTGAGGGGAATTTTTGTTATGAGTCATCTCAGCTCTGAAAAGAGGATTCCCAGGACAGAAACTTTGAATATAGTTTTTCAAGGGATTCCAGCTTTCTCCAAGGCCGCAGACCCCCTCCTCCTTCATGTGTGCCGGGCCTGCAGGAAGGGAGGGCAGCTTCTTCCACACACTGCATCAAGCTCAGTCTCTCTATTGCCATGTCCACAAGTCCTGAACGCTGAAATTCCAGAGGACCAATCTCCCCACACTTCAGGGTGGCAGCCTTTCAGATACTTAAAGATGCTTTTTGTGACCTCTTTAAGTGTTTCTTGCTGACAAAACAGCTATGAGTTCCTCAAAACATTCCCATGGGACTCTGAATCCCCCCTCCAGTCACCCTCCTCTCACCTATCTTCATTTTTCTGAACCATCTCTGGACCCTAGACACAGTATTCAACCCTGGAATCCATCACTCCCCCTTGTGGCCAAACCCTCCCTCTCTCTGCCCCAGTTCCTTCTTCTGCTGGATGTGAGAATGAGGCCAGTTACTCCTTTCAGTAAAGATCCTTTCAGGTCTAAAAGCCTGCAAGCTCAGGGTCCTGAGAGCAAAGAGAGCAGAGAAATGTCCTTTACTTTCTTACTCCTTCTGCCCTAACTCATTCCATTTTCTTTGATGCACCTCTGGCCAAAGAAACTTTTAAACATCAACCATCACCTGCACTTTAAGATAGTAAACAGCATCTTTGGGTTGAACTGGGACAGGAAATGGTGAAGGTGGGAAAGAAAGACTGGTTTCAATGAAGTCCTCAATCAGCAGCCCTTAAAA
This sequence comes from Capromys pilorides, assembly GCA_004027915.1. Classification (NCBI taxonomy): domain Eukaryota; kingdom Metazoa; phylum Chordata; class Mammalia; order Rodentia; family Capromyidae; genus Capromys; species Capromys pilorides. The sequence continues at coordinate 14,672 of PVKN010016828.1, read as the reverse complement.
GTCTAACACAACCTATAAGCAGAAATTGCTCAGTTCCTGCTGTTGCTGTGCTCAGAAAGCTCTGCCGGGTGTCCCCCCAAAACCTCAGCCAGTTCTCCTGTGAGCAGATGTGGTGAACAGCCACTGAGGGTGGGCACTTGCTGGAATCAGTTCCGAATGTTCTGGCCGCCTTCAGAAAATAGCAAACAGAGCTGGAATGCAGGGTTTCCTCCAGGATGTGTCATTGGGCATTTCTCAAAAACGAGACAAGCCTCAAAGAACAAGCTGCCTCTTGAATAAGCTACTTGTCTGGATACAATTGTGATGACAGCTGCAATGCCAAGTTGCCACACAGGGAAATGCTGTTTTGTTCTGGTGCGCTGGATCCTTTGAAGTGAGCAAGCGGAGCCCATGGGGCTTACCAAGAGAGCTTGCCTTGGGCAAGACTGTCAAGTGAGGGAAGGAAGTTGCTTTATTGTACTCCTACTCTCCAGATCAGGACCTCTTTCCCATCACTGTCCAGAACCTTCTGGGATCCTGCTGGCTTCCTGATATTTCTCTTCTTCTACTTTTTATGGAATTTGTCTTCCCTGAGCTCACTCTCCCCAGAGAATCTCTGCTGCTCTCCTGACTCACACATCTCTTTCCCAATGGCCAGTAAAGGAAAATGGCTCCAGGAATCAGTTATCCAATTGTAGCCACATTCGCAAGAACAGAGGGGGCACTGGCAAGAACTGAGGTCAATGCCACCAGTGAGAGTGAAACCCTTCACCAGAAAGTCTTGGCAATCTGCTCACATCCTACTCCGCTCACAGCTAGACAGAGAGGCCTCCCATGTCCAGTATGGCCCTCAAAAATTTTCTGCAAGACACAGTGGTGGCTGACACCCACAGAATCCTTTTTAGCTAATGCCCATTTACATTTCCCACACAGGCCCTAAAGACAGGAGAAACACACCACACCATGATCCTTTCCTTCCAAGTTATGGATGCTAATGGAAGACCAGAGCATTTGCACCTGGGTATTGGAGTCCAGCATCCTTTGATTGCAAACACACAGCCAAAGTGAGCAAAGAAGCACAGAAAAGCAAAGGTCATAATTCAGCTTGCGCACTGGGATAGGCAGGAATTCAATGCCAGCTCCAACACCATCCACGAGACCCTGGCTGGCTTTCTCTGTTCAGTTTCCTCACCTGGAAAGTGGTTCCATCACCCACAACAAGTGGCTTTTGTGAGGATTTCCTTAAAGATGAGAGCAGATGCTCAACAAATGCCGGCTGTCCTCAATTCTCTCAGCCTTGAGACAATCTCTCAGTTCTCTTCTTAGAAAGAGTAAAAGAGTGACTGATATACTTGATATGAAAAATGGAATGGGGGGGAGATAAGGATTTTAACTAACCTGGAAAAAAATGAGACATTTTTGAATAATTGAGAAACTATTTACTACAACTGATAAACTATATTTAATCTTTCCTTAAAATAAGAACTCTAGAGTTGCTTGGCCACACTAAGCGGCTTCTGAGTTAGGAAACATAGTCACCTTTACTAAAATTAACACAATTCCATATCAAGTAGTTTATAGGGAGCAGTGGTTTCCTTTCTCTATAAAACAAATTCAGATTAGTTTGTCCACACCTAGTTACAAACTGTTGACTTTTTCCTATGGCATTCCAAAACAAGTGATTGGACATAAAATTTAAATCCTCTGCTACACTGACCTTCACAAACCATTTCTGGGGATTGGAAATATGTTCATGAGATGTATTCTTTCAAGATGATAGCAGTTCCTAAGAAATGTCCTTGTGAGGGAGAGAAATCCTTCTCCCATTAGAGAGGATATTGCCAAGGTAGCCATTGCTATCTGTGTGAAGATTTCTAATAAGTAACTTCATCTGTAAACTTAAGCATATTCTACCTTTTTGTTGACCTCCAAGAATTTAATAAAATGAAAAAAAACAAAAACAAAAAACAAAAAACAGAACTTCCTGTGCTATGGAAGGTAATATGGGTAAATACCAGACTTTTGAAGGTCTGACATGGTGCTCTGAATTAAATGATGCTGAAAGAAATGTTTATCATATGAACTATCGAGAAAAAAGTATCTTTGCATCACTTTGATACAATTCACATTGCCTACAACTCCTCTTGGAGTACACACAACCCTAACAATCGATTAGGAAAGAGTTATCTTAACATCACTTTGTATATGGTTAGTGTCTAGATTTCCCCCCAGAGAATCAGATGGCCACAGGTAGAGCTTTTTAGAAATGGCTGGATTGGGGCCAGCAAGACAGCTCAGTGGTCTAAAGTGCCAGCTTGGGCCAGCTTAGGTAGGTACAGGGGACCGTGGTTTGACCCTACCCTCAGGATGGGCTGAGCTGCCCTTCCCCAAAACAAAAAAAAAAAGAAGAAAAAAAAGAAATGGCTGGATCTCCTTGTGTGATGCTGGAGCAGTGCTGGGATCAGGGTGTGTGTTTACTAAATTATCCCTCTGACTGGTTCTGCATAGTGCTGGTTTGGATAATGGGAAGGCCCATCCTCGGTGTGACCGCTCCTTGTCCTCAGGGCATGTGGCCTGGATAGAATACAAAGGACGGCTGCTTCACACCTTGCCATTGCTTTTGCTCTCTTCTTCCCACCATGAGCTGTGTCTCCTCTGTGCTGTCTCTTTGCCATGCCTCCCTTCCTAAGAGCCGGATCAACTATAAACAAAAACTTCTGCAAACTGTAAGCTAAATAAACCTTTGCTTTTTTCACTTGGGGTGTCCAGTATTTTTGTCTCAGCTAGAGAAAAGTAACTAAGACACTGTAATACAACTTCATCTATAACCTGCGACTCCTCTTGGCTTGCACAACCCCATCAATTGATTAATAAGGTAGTGGCTGTGAGTCCTCTGCAACCATTCCTAATACTGACACTGGTGTCAGCCCGTGTCTGCCTCCAAACACATCAGGCCCAAACAGTCCCACGGCGGTCCTTCTAGTGTATGTGCTGCCGAAGCGAGCACTAGGCTGTCCTGGAATCATCAGTTTTCATTACTGCCCTTTGCTCTCTCCCCTTCTTGGTACACAACATTTCATCACCTTTATTTTCTGCCATAATTGTATGTGAAAGATTTCCCTTTCAACAGACACTGGATGCCAAGCTGGTACAGAAAAGAGTGTTGAAAACAGGTTATGTGATCTGTCTGCTTTAGAACGAAGCCCATACACCTGTGGAAAACAAACCATTTTTCAGAGATATGGCATATCTATCTTCTGCCCACAGGATATGAGCCGCTCTGCCCATTTGACAGCAAGAGGCTACAAATGGCCAGCCACACAATGCTGAAAGACACAGGGAGTACATGGTTCACTGTGTGGGGCTGCCCTGGGCTGCCTCAGTCCCCTTTGGAAAGAAATCCACACACTGCATCACTGTGGCAGGCAGACAGGCTAGCAACGGCCCTGTTTCTTCTGCCTGCTGCACTGTCACTTGGGTGGCATCACCAGCTGACAGGGTACATGGTTTACAGTTCTAGCCCAGGTCTCTGTTAATACAACATCCTAGCTCTGCTCTAGAAAATCCAACAACAGGCACATTGCCAGCAAAAGACTCTTGTCTCTGAGATAGGTTATTTTAGAGCTCACTGTACTCTTCTTTTTCCTTGACTTAGCTTCCCCAAGGTATGGCTATCATCAGCCATGCTGTTCCATCAGAGCCAGGCCAGTCCCTTGAAAGGCACCAAATAAAATCCTGGAGGCAGAGAATCCTCTTGGCGAAATGGCTCAGTTGCCTGATATCCTTATCTAGGGTTGCTAGAATCACTTCTTGCTAGGCTAGCAGAGCCTTAGCTGGTGCACCAACAGCCATGATTACACCAATGGCTCTACTTATGATAGCTATTGGGCATGGAGCAGTTGCTTGGACCAGGTACTAGGTCAAGATCCGTGCAAGCATCCATGCAGAGGAAGACTGTAATTACTCTCTGTGGGTAGACAGTCCTGTAAATCTTATTTTACAGACAAAAAAATTAAGCAAGGTCTTAGGAGTAGCAATCTAATAGAGATTATGTTGGGACCCAAGCTGCCTTCATCCAGAGCCATAACCTTTATCCACCATGCTAAAGCATCTCATTGAAATGAACTACACAGTAAGCCCATTGCGATGTGCTTGCTATGGGCTAAGTGCTTGATATATTTTGCCTCTCAACCTCAGGTCAGTTTTAGTCTTTGCCAAATCTCTGAGGCTTAGAGATAGTAAATATTTTGCATAATAAGATGGTGACACATGGGTTTGAACTAAGGTCTCACGGACTCTAAAACCCTTACTCTTTCCACTATTCCCAAGTCTTGGACATTTGCTGAGGATTCAAGGTCCCTAAATTGTTTCTAACCTATAGGTAACAAATATGAGGTCATAAAGACAAGTCAGATCTGCTTAGGTGATCAGTAGGTCCCCAAGAATCTGAGTTCTTCCTGACCCATCCTCATCAGAAGGAAACCTAGAGCTCTGCAAAAATGAAGGTAAGGCCAAAGAGATAGCTCGGTGCTCTAAGCACCTGCCTGGCAAGGACATGGACCCAGGTTCCACATCCCTAGTACCACATGTGGTGCCAGTCTAGGAACCCTGGGTGTACCATATCAGCCACTGAGTCTGGGTGTGGTGGTAACCCCAGTGCTGGGGAGGCTGAAAGCAAGAGGATCACTAGGAGTGTAAGCTGCGTAGTGAGACCCTGTACAAAAAAAAAAAAACTTTAAATGTCTGGTAGAATTTACCAGTCAAGCTGTATGAGGTCTGGTCTTTTCTTTGTAAGCAGATTTTCCACTATAAATTCCATTTTGAAAAGTGATGTACAGTCACTGAGTTCATTTATTTCTTCTTTATAGTGCATTGAGAGTTTGTGTATCAGGATGAGTTTGTTTTAGCCAAGATGCCAAGTTTATAGAAATAAAGTTGTTTATATTTTAAGAATTACATTTTTAATCATTAGAGACTATAAGACTGATATTTCCTCTCTCTTTTTCTTTTCTTTTCTTTTTTTTATTTTTTTTGTGGCCAGCTTGGTCCACCCTGGGGACAGAGCTGACACGGCATGTGATGCCAGGAATCAAACCGCGGTCCCTGTGCACTTGCCTAAGCTTACCTAAGCAGGTGCTTTAGACCGCTGAGCTATCTTACCAGCTCTCTCTTTCATTTCTGATACTAGTGGTTCATACCTTCCTCCTGCTTTTCCTCTTCTAGCAAGAGGTTTCTTGATTGTCTTAATCTCAATGAACAAGGTTTTGTTTTCATCAACTTTTTGGTTTCTTTTTTGTTTTATTTCATTGATTTCTATTTCTTTTATTTTTTTGTTGTTGCTGCTTTTAGTGGTACTGAGGATTGAACTGCAGCCCTCCACACTGAGCTGTATCTCCAACACTTTTGTAAAATTTTAAATGCTGAGACAAGATTTCCCTAAACTGCCTATGCTGGGCTCAAACTTGCGATCCTTCCATCTCAGTCTGCCAGAGCACTCATATTGCAGACATGCCTGGATTGCTGATATTTTTTATCATTTTGTTTCTTCTGATAGCTTTAGATCTCTAATTATAAGCACATAATCTGCTGGAAAATGTCTTACAGCTCATGGTTTCTGTTTATTTTCTTCAGTGATTTTCTCCAACTCATTTTGCATAGCTTCTATTGCTACATCTTCAGGTTCACTAATCTTTCCTTCTCTGGTGTCTAATCTGATATTCATCTTATCCAGTGTATCTTCATCTTGACTTTGAAGTTTTCATGTCTGGTCTAGGAGTTTGCTTTGGTTCTGAGTGCCTTTATCTTTTCTAGACCTCAACATTGTTAAGGGTTTTCTTCCTTGGCAACAGCTTGGTCCTCTTGAAGCTTGGCTTGAAGTTTTCTTGGACCACGGAGGGCTCTACTGCTGCCCTGCTACGTGATGAGCGGCCTCCTGACTTCTCGCGAGATGCCCTGCAGCTCCTCATTTTCCCACTCTAGCTGGTGAGAACAGCGCTACCGTGGGTGCTGCACGGCTTACTTCATGTGCTCCTTTGCAGTGGTCCTTCCCTGGCTTCTGCTAGTTTCACACAGCCTGTTCTGACCTCAAGTCCTCAGGTGAGGACACCAGCAAGCCCTCCACAGCCTTCTCTGGAGGCAGCTCTCTGCCGTCCACCAACTTCCTCCTTCCTGGTGATCTTATCTGAGTACCTGATGACTTTGGCCCCCACTCATTCTCAATGCTGCTTTGTCAACCCAGAGCGCCTAGTAGTCTGTCTGAGCCTGCACTGCAGCCTGGACATGCTCTGTAGGCAGGTGTAGGAGGGAAGGGTAGTACTGGTCACAGACGCTCTCTCCCTGGGGATCCGTGTTCTGTGGGGCCTCATTTCCCATGATGGAAAAGTGCTTCATGTTGTCTGATTTGTAAATTGTGGTAAGGCAGCAGGGAGAATCCTGTTTGTGTCACCACATGTTGTGATTTCTATCTAGATGGCCCCCACCATCCTCAAGCACTCCTAAGTGGGGCTATGGAAGATGATAGAATTATAGGCCTTAGAGTTCACTTGCTGTTAGGAGCTATGATCTGGACAAAAGAGGCAGGTCATTGTGGGCGTGGCCTGGAGGCTTCACCTTCTGTCCAGCTCCTCCTTTTGTTCCCTCTGCTTCCCTGCTCCTATGCCATCTACAGCTCTCCCCTGCCATGCTGCCATGCTACCCTGCCTCAGAGCAGCAGACTATAGCCTGAGACTCTATAAGCTCCAAGCTAAGATGAACCTCTCCATTCTGCAGTACTTTGTTTCAGCAACAAGAAAGTAACTAAGATACCTTGCTGAGCCCAGAAACAGAAATCCCACAATGCTCTATCAATGACAACCTCAGGAGACCGCCCCACACCCTGGGGGAAGTGGGCCCTAGATGGTCATCCACTGCCTCCGGGGCACCCGCCCTGTGCATACAGCTCAAATCCTTGCCCTTCCCTTATCCTACCTGCTGACCAGGATGAAAATGAAAGCTCAAGCTGAAGGCAGGAAAAGGGCCAAACCTGTCAAGGAGCTTGGCAACCTTCCTATGAACCCAGGCTAGCTGCTCTCAGGAAGCAGGAAGAAGAGGCCTCTGTTTTCTTCCTTTTTTGAAGGTCTCCAAGATAGAGTCATCCTAAGGACAAGCCTGGCACCAGAGCCTGGCTCCTTCTCTCACCCTATCACACACTTAGGGACCAGGAGCTTCAAAATGAGCTTCTCTCTTTGGGCACAGACAGAGCTACTCATATGAGCAAATACACAAGGCCCTGGTGTTCAACCTCCTACATAGAAAACTTACTTTGTCATCAGAGTGAGAAACCTTTCCTCGATGAAACAAAACAAAACCGAATTTAGTCCTTGATATAGCATATATGCTAATAATAGCTCATATTCATTGTATATTCATTAGGGGCTTAGATACTCCTCTAAGCACAAGTATCTTGTGAGATCAGTAGCATTATTTTGGATTTACTGATGGGAAACTGAGGTGGACCCAGAGAGGCAAAAGTACTTAAAGTGATACAGCTAGTTTGTGGTATAATCGTAACTAAACGTTAGCGATCTGACTCATGGACAGTTAACGAATACTTAGTGAAAACAAATTTAGCATTTCTCTTAGACACTAGCCCTAGAGTCGCAGGAAAATAATCTGTGGGAAATTATTCTAAATCTCTGGTCCAGACATGAAAATAGACCTATAGCCTTGTCTCAAGAATATACCCCTAGGCAAAGGCCTCCTCCTACCATATGGAAGCTTAGGGCTATTTGTTTTAATCTCTTCAAATTTTAAGTTTCTTTGAGTCTGATATGCACTGGCCAGGCTAATCTTTCTCTTCCTGTCTTCTCAGCAAAGAGACTCTTCTAGCATGGTTCACTCCGATATCTGCTAGGTTCCATGTAGTAAGAAAATGACTTGCGATTTGGGCAGGAACCAAAGATTTTCAGTTTTTGCTGTGCAAAACATTTGAATAAGATCAGGTCCCAGTTGCTGATTCTTTGTGATAGTTCCTATGCAACTGGTGCTTTGTTGACAAAATATTTTCCTACACCAATGTCTTCAAGAGTTCTACCTATTCTATCTTCCAGCAGACCTAGTGTTTCTAAGATTTAGATCTTTGATCCATTTTGCTTTTCATTTAGTGCAGGGTGAAGATATGAGTCGTTCGAATACTTTAATGTAATGAATGGTGCTAGAAAAACTGACTTTCTATGTGCCCAGGACATAGCACATTTTTATCTTTTTTGCCATCTTCACCTTCAAGGTGCCTAAACTTCAAGCTCAGTATCAGATTCAAATGAATTACCAAACATCCTCACCAAGTTCGCCAAGCTCCAAAGACATGCTTACACTGAACAAATTGTTGTGAAACCATAGCAGCAAAGATGTGGAAGCCTACTGTTGCTGAGCTCCAGAAACAAGCTACTGGGCCTGATTCTCCCCACAGGCGTAACTTCTATGGCAGCACTGAGCCTGGCCCCCGTCAGTGCAGAAAGCCCATGTCACAACCGAGATGGGTTCCCAGCAACCTACTTTAGGAACTCCTTAACCAGACCTTCCTGGAGTTCAAAGCTATTTTGAAGCAGCCTGGGAAATAGATGTGGTTTTGGTGAGAAATTATATAATTCAGAATTCTGTGGCTAAAATGTCAGCAAAAGTTCTGCAGAAAAGGAGAAAGAGAGAGAGAGAGAGAGAGAGAGAGAGAGATTAAGCTATATTTCAGCTCAATACATACATTATAAATTATAATTTATAATTTATAAATATAAACATACATTATAATTTATATAGATCTCTTCTGAGAACAGAAAACTATTTCTAAGGTTGATCTCAAATAGGCACCTTTTAAAATCAAGCTCTATAGTTCCTGTGATCTATGATGCTCATTAAAAATAAAATAACAAAACATGAAAGTATTGTCATGTCTACAAAGGAAGTAGTCGTATCTCTTTCTCTGAATATTCTAGAATCCAGATCAACTAACTTCTTCTGCAATGGGACAGATGATATCATTGACTACATCCAGTAGGGCTGCTTCCAGTCTCCATCATACATTTCACATATTCTTCTTTGTTTTTTTCCTTAATGACCTTTTGACAATATGAAAGCCACTGTCCACTCAGAGCTACACAAACAACACACTAGTCACATGCAACCCTCGTGATGCCCACGCTTCTCATAAAAACAGCTAGACAGACTATCTGTCTGGACAGTACTCATTTCAGGGAAATGAGCATCTTATCTACCTTTCCTAACAGCTCTATAATGTGATAGAATTCAAAAAGATCGACCTAGACAATTTTCCAAGTTCTGTCATTAAACCACCACTGGACATCTCGATGTGTGGCCAAGCAACCTTGGCATGGTGAAGGCATAGCGTCTTAGCATTCAGTCTCCTATACTGAATGTCACCTCAGTGGCCTAGAGCAAACTCCCTACCTCTGCATTCTTCTTCTTGATCTAATTTTAAAAAATCAGACCTTTGCAATAGATGATCTCTAAAGAATCTTCCAGTCTGGTTTCTCCAACCTCCCATGAGTGCCCTAGAAATCTCCAGAAGTCTGCTTGCAGAAATGTCCCCGAGTGATCTGTGCTACATTAGGAAGTACTCTGTGGGATAACTCACCCTCCCTGAAGGTTTTTGGGAAAGAAAATCACCCCCATTTTGTGATGACTGAATTTCCCACCCCAGAAACGACATCCCAGTGGCTTTGACTAAATGAATAGTCCAGAAAAAAAAAAGAGAGAGAGAGAGACAATGGATTTGTGAGGCTCATCTTCAGAAACAAAAGCTGCTGCAGGCTTTATAGCAGTCTTCTTAGTAAAGAATCAGCACTGTACTCCAGTAATGAAAGTGTTTACGAGATTTTTTGGCTCTGCCAAATTTCTTGTCTTCGTGACCTTCAAAGCTATTAGCAGCAAAGGCAAATTAACAGACATCTTTCTGATCCTAAATTTTAAACAATTATGGTTCCTGAAGCAATAAGAAGTTGGTCTATAGTTCATATAAGACATATGAATTATGTAGAACCATGACTGCCCTAACCAGTGCTACCTGTGGAGTCATGACTTATGAATAGCATCATTTTCTCCAAGTTGAAAAGCAAGTATTTATGTTCTGTTTCTTTCCATCAGTGGAGCACAGTCAATGGTAAACACGTACAGGCTCATTGATTTACCAGAGGCCTATTTAGAACTCAAACCAACTGCCTGAGATGCACTTTAAGTAGGATTAATAAAATATTTCCCAGCCTGCCCAGTCAGAAACACTTGGTCCTCCTCAGATCTCCCTACCTGCACAAGCTACCTAAAGAAAAATGAGCTTTATGCTACAGAAAGGAAACAGGTCATTTCTCTGACATCACATTATTTACTGACATTAAAAATGATAATATCCATTAACAAGCAGCCAAGCCCAAGGTGGGACACACTGAGAACAAAGCCATGACTGTCTTTCTTTGATATAGTTACAAGGCTATGCTGACAGAGTCAACATCTATGTTCCAGTAATGTCACCATTGTTACCAGAAGTTCATATTTTAATGATATCTATGTAATTTCTCATGTATTTGTTTGAGACCAGGGACCTGCATTTTCTTCATCTATGAGCTATTTTAAAACTAAAACCTGGAATTATAACAACAGAAAAATGCATGTGATTCACTTACACATGGGAGCTGTGGTAGGGATGAGGTAGGGTAGTGTGTTCTCATTTAGAAATACATATATTACTCTTCCATTCTCTTAGTTTTTAAAACTGATGTCCTTATCTCTAATTTGTATAGCAGTGCTACAAAGCATGTATTATTATTTACAGTTTTTATAAAAATAATCTGAAAGTAAGAGATCTAGTAAATAAATCACCCAAATTCCCAGGCCTCTTTGAACAGTAGATTCAAGAATGGAAACTACCAGTTCTGACTCTGGAGTCATTTAGCCCTTTCTCTCTCTCCTTTCTTCCCCTTCTGCTGATATCTGCACCTACACATAACCTACCTACCTTCCTAAACAAACAAAAACTCTGTTCCAAAAAAAAAGCATTTTATTGAAATCAGCTTCCTACAATGATTTAATCCCATCTAAAACTAAAACCACAATACCAAATAACTTCACAAAACCCAAGGATACACAAAGAGCATGTATAGGATTGACTCACATTTTAGATGATTACCTTCAACTCAAGGAAAACCACAAGTAATTGGCAGGAATCACCTGTCAGCTGGGGTATTCAGAAGTAAAGTCTAAGTGCCAGCAAACAAAGACTATAAATTTAGCTGGTGCAGAGGATTGTTTTACACCAGGAAAAAAAAAAATCAGTTCTGTGAAAACTGAGCTAAAACGTTCAACCACTGTTAAAAACAGGGCTCACTGGGATCTGATTTTCTTCCACAAAAAAAAAAAAAGTAATGGCTCTGCTTTTGATTACACTTCGCAGGTGCCACCTCTGGTTCTATCTCAGTCTCTTCTATCCTTCCATGTCCTATTAAAAGACAGGGTAGGGGCTGTGGAGATAGCTCAGCGGTCTAAGTGCCTGCCTAGCAAGCACAAGACCATGGGTTCAATCCCCAGTGCTGAATGCTGTGCCAGCCCAGGAAGCCTGGGTGCACCGAGCCAGCCACCGAGACCTTCTGTGGCAGTGCACGCCTGTAATACCAGTGCTGGGGAAACTGAGACAGGAGGATCACTGTGGCTCCGACCTACATAGAGACCCTGTACCAAATAAGTAAACGGATAATTTTTTTTTTTTTTTTTTTTTAGACAGAGTAGGAGGCCAACTGGATCCTTAGACCTCTGGCCTATCAGGGATTCTATCATACATTTTAGTTTATTTCAGACTGTGTCTTTCCTATACAGAGCAGCGTGGTCTGAAAAGCATAGTTCAGCGGACTAACATGCCTGCTTCAGCAGAGCACAGCGGCCGAGGTTCAATCCCGGCATGCTGTGCCGTCCCCATCTTCTGGGCATGCTGAGACGGCAACTGAGACTGGGCATGGAGGCACGCACCTGTAATTCCAATTCTTGGGAGGCTGAAAACAGGAGGATCGCTACAAGTTCAATCTATGTAGTGAGACCCTGTATCCCCTGTTCTAAATGCATTAAAAAATAAAAAATAAAGGAAAAACAAATATGTCATATGACAATTTGTTTGTCAGGATGGCTCTGAACAATTGATTTCCCGGGTTTTCTCAGAACCAGAACTGACGACAGTGCAGACATGTCGACGTGGAGCAGGCAGCCTGACTTCGGCTCTCCTTTCCCATCAGCAAACGGGTCTTGGCTCCCCAGCCATGTTCTGATCAGGATGAATGACACGTGTAACTCAAACATCAAGAAAACTGCTCAAACACAATGCGCGAGGCTCTGCCAGAGCTGGAAATTATTAGGAACGGTGATTTTGGCGGAGCACACAGCTCTGTTCTGAGCTCTTTTATTTCTGTATTATTGCTCATTCCCTTCAGCAGAAACATGAGTCAGAGACAAGATCTCCTTCCCTTTTCATGTAGTGCCAGTTTATCTTCCTTGGCATAATAAATTTCACAAGATGGCGAGTCAAGAGCGTTGTCTTGTTTCCCTCTGTTTTTCCCATTATCTCAGTTATCTCTCGTTTAGTTTTTTTGCTCTTCTCGCACAATTTCTTAGGACTTCCTACAGTTGGAACGAGTCACTTCCCACCCTGCGTGATCACTCGCGAGGGTTTCAGGCCCTGTACTCAGTCACACAGCTCCGGTGTTTCGGCATATTTTGAAAGAAACAGAAATCGGAGCTGCATCTCTGCTGGAGCTGACGGTGCTGCTGGAGGCGACTTTTCACAGATGAAAATCTGTTGGTGCATGAAGTGTTCTATGTGAAGCAAAATCTGCATGTGCAGATTAGGATTAGGCTGGACAGAGGGAGAACGCCAGCCAATCACAGCCTCGGTTTGGTGCACTGTAAACAGCACTGCGCAAGAAGTCTTAGGTCAAGAACTTTATATGTTAGAGGCCAATTTTAAAAATGTATTTCAGGCAAGCATTTAAAAAATTCATATTCATAATTACAGATTACAGTATCAGGAGCATTCAGGCATCCATAAATCAATACCCAGCTAATATTATTTCTTCTGCATCCATCCATACCCACTCCCCTTTTCCCCAAGAAGATAGTTTTTGCTGTCGCCATTGACACCAAATAATTTCTTCCATACACACTCACAGGTATTTGTAAGGAAGAAAGACTGCAGTAATCACATAATACAATCATGATACCACTATGATTTCTAAAATACTTAAATTTTCTGATATTAAATATTCAGCCAGTGTTCACATTTCCTGATCATCCCATAATATATTTTTAAACATTATTAGTAATGTTAGTCTTTGTCAAAACATTGAAAAACCCTGAAAGTGTACAAGGTAAAATGATATGCATGAATCTGCCTTCCTCACATGTTTTAGAGCTCTCTCTCCCCTTTCTTTCACTCTTCTCTCCTCTCCTGTCCCCTTTTCTCTCTTCCCCTCCCCTCTTTCCTCTTCTCCCCTCCTTTTCCCCCCTTCTCCTCCCCTCTCCTCCTCCCTTCCTCTCCTTTCCCTTCTCTTTCCCTCCTCTCTCCTACCTCCCTCCTCCCTCTCTCTCTTTTTACTTTCTTAAAGCATCTTTAAGTTCATTGCGAAAACATGAGGACCAGATATTTTGCATATGCTTGTCCCTTCAAGAGCAGCCTCTCCCATTGTCAGCGTATCCCACCAAAGTGACACACTTGTGATACTGATGACCATACACTAAAATGTTGACATCTCAAGTCCTGAGCTCACACTAGGATTCACCCTCAGTATTGTACATTCTGTGGCTTTGGACAAATATAGGATGTCCATCAATCATTACTGCACCATATTTACTACCCTGAAAAGCCTTTGTGCTCTGCCTATTTATTTCTTTTCCCGTTGCCCTTGGCAACCACTTATCTATTAACTGCAGTTTTGCCTTTCTCATGGTGCGATATTGTTGGAATCGAACAGTATGCAGTTCTCTAAAACTAACTTCTTTCACCTGGTAATAACTGGCACTTCCATGTCCTCCCCATCTTTTCATGGTTTGATGCCTCTTCTTAGCAGTGCTGAAGGGCACCCGCTGTGGTCCCAATGCACCACCGTACATTCCTCCACTCGCCTGCTGAAGGACATCTTCACTTCATCCTGCTTTGGCTAATTAGGAGCAAAACTGCTCTAAGCATCCATGGCCAGGTTTCCATGCAGACATAGTAGTCAAGTCATTTTGGTCACTGCCAAGAAATGCTAATCCTTCTCTGTATGGTAGGAGTCATGTTTCCTGTCCTAAGAAACCACCCAACTGTCTTCCCAAGTGGCTGCACCATTTTGCAGTCCCCCCTTCAGTGAGTGAGAGCTCTGACTGCTCCACATCCTCGCCAGCACTTAGTGTGGTCAGTGCCCTCAATTTTGGCGATTCTGTTATGTGGTGATACTGTATTGTTTTAATTTACATTTCCCTGATAACATAAGATAGAATGCTCACAGTTATTTTTTACACAATAGGACTTAAACATAGTCAAAATGCCAACTTTCACTCTTGATATATGTTTTCTTCCTTTGAAAGTATGACAGATAGACACTTGTTTTATTTTAGTATGTCTTTCCAAATTAAAAATGGAGTGCATGTATTATTTTTAATGTTTATAACATATCTTTCCAAAAATAAGA